>JAJOOS010003955.1:0-25660 GCA_029582725.1 Solanum chiquidenum
AGAAAAATTCGGAGAAATGCAAGATTTAACAAGCGATTAGGTGACCTGAAAGAGGAAGGCACAAATTAACTTTACCTAATCGAAATCCAGGAGGATCTGATCCACAATCCTCCATTGATGATGACTTGATCAGAAGACCGATGCGAGCTTCAGAGTATAGAGAGAAGATGAATGTGAATGACAAATGAGAACCGAGAATGTTTGGTGTGAATATGATGGATTAGATTTGAATATTGCGGATTTTTACAACTCAATTAATTAATTAATTTAAGACTTGAGAGGGCTCGTCAAGTCAAGTAAAGTGGTGGGACATGTCAAGAACCAATTATATGCTGACATGTGTCACATGTAATAAGAGTCTGAGGCACCTCAAATAGCCACATGACTTGTTGACGCGTGGCCCAAATAGAGAACCGTCCGGTTCTCCACTTTCAGCTTCTTCCGGTTCACTGTTTTTTTCCGGTTTTATTCTATTTTTCATATTTACATGGTCCTACCTAACTTAATTCCTTGAATTGTATTTTGGACTGAAGTAATTATTTTCTACTATCAGAATGACTACGTCAAAGTAATAGAAAAGGTAAAATCAAATTCTCATTTTATTTTTATTTAAAATATTTTTTTATATTATCCAAACACGTTAATCCACTAATAAAAATTAACAAACAGATTAAAATAAATAATAAATTGAGGGCATGACAAAATCCAATGTGTTGACTGATGATTACTCAACGTTTATTTCCTCGGAGTCGGTCATTACCGCCACGTAAAGGTCCACGTTCACAGATTTGTGACAAATTTTAACCTCCCAGTTGAAGTCTAACGGACACCTTTACCATGCTCTGCTCTAGGAGTGTCTCCGAGTTAACCGCTTCTTTTATCACTGAACAAATAATCACTCTTCCAGTTTCGGTGCATCACAGCTTTGATTATCGGAAAGATGAATCAGTTGCTGGTGAGGTCGGTTATGAGGCGGTTAGTTTCTGGCGGTACCTGTAACCGTTGCATATCGTCTTTGTCTGCGGCGGCGGTAGTGTTCAGAGAAGTTCATAAGCCGAGTAGTGAGTCAGTTGTGATGATGAGTAGCCAGAGGCTGAGATTCTCTGGTCAGTGGTGGAGGATGATGTGCTCCACTAGCGAACCGCCATCGAAGAATTCAAAGACATCCTCTGCGGTGAGGAAGGAGGACGAGAAATTGAGTGGTGATTCTGTGGAGAAAATGGAAGGGGAAGACGAAGTAGCTCTTTCCAGCTATTGGGGAATCTCCAGGCCAAAAATTACGAAAGAAGATGGCTCCGTGTGGCCTTGGAACTGCTTCATGGTAAGTGAATTATTTTATCAGTATGGGTAAGTGTACACCTTGTGTTTCAGACACATAGCAGGCAATAATTCGAAGGTTCTTTTAGATTGAGCTTTAATTTCCTGATGGTAAAGCTGGGTGACTACTGCTTTCTTTCTGCCTGCTTTTCATGTCTGTTTACTCTGTTTCAGTTACTGGTTTATGTCTTGGTGGAATGCATCACTGGTTGGTGACACACTGACACTACATAGTCGATGTGGACATCGAACACCCACACAGCCGAGACTAGACATTTGGAGTATGGACAATATAACTTGGGCCCTAACATCGGTAAACTAAGAGTTGTGACTTGTGTGACTCTTGATACCAGGATAAAAATGGACCTTCAGTATACCTCAATCCCAAAACCTAGCAGCTAAATCTGTGGGACTTCTGATATTATTTACTCTTTGAGGGTTTGGAGTAAGATAATCTTATTAAGATTTTAATGTTGAGTGACGTTTCAGTAGTAGTACATCACTGTTGTAGCTGGAGCTGTTTCATTCTTCTTTTGTCTATTCTGATCTTTAAATGGAGATTATTTAGGGAATCTTGCACATGTTAATTGAAACTTTCTTGTGATCTTTTTCTTTTTTTCTTTGTCCCTGGTACAAGATGTCTTTTTTTTACTTGCTCAAAAGAAAAAGAAAGTCTTGTTTTTTTTATTAATTTATAGATATATTTTCTGTTACCGCTTGTAGCCATGGGAGACATATCAGGCTGACTTGTCGATCGATCTAAGCAAGCACCATGTGCCCAAGACATTCCTTGATAAGGTTGCTTATTGGACAGTGAAATTTCTCAGGATTCCAACTGATTTATTTTTTAAGGTTTGCTTTCCACTCACCTCTGCAAGGAATATGTTGTCCAATCAAATTTAAATGGCTATTTTGTTTTACTTCTTTAGAAACCATGATCTCCTATGTCTTCTTGGTCTCGATTTTGCCATGAAGTTCATACTACTCGACAGCTTGTACCAGCAATTTTTTTGGTGAATAGAAATCCTAAGAAATGGATTCCGATTCTGCTAGTTCTTCGGTTTGTTCATAAATGTAACCAAAGTGGTCAACGTATGTGATGACATACTGAGCAGGGATGTGAGGGAGTTGTGCCCTTTACATCATCCTTCCCTAGTGATACATCCTTTAGCGAGAGGAAACACATGCCAAAATCACAACAGTTATTGGCTTATTGCTTCATGGACTACCTAAGAGTAATGGAAATATGTGTAAACAGAAAAACTTCTCTGCCGTGGACACTACAGCATTAATCCTTGAGTTGTTTTTATATCAAATACCTTCTTGTCACCATTGTTTCTAATCTCTGATTTCTATGGCAGAAAAAGTATGGTTGTCGTGCAATGATGTTGGAAACAGTGGCAGGTGTACCTGGAATGGTGGGAGGTATGCTGTTACATCTGAGGTCGTTGCGCAAGTTTGAGCAAAGTGGTGGTTGGATAAAAGCATTACTTGAAGAAGCTGAGAATGAGAGAATGCATCTGATGACTATGGTGGAGCTAGTACAACCTAAATGGTACGAGAGGTTGTTAGTTATTGCTGTGCAGGGAGTCTTTTTCAATTTTTACTTTGTGCTTTACTTTCTGTCTCCCAAGCTTGCACACAGAGTTGTTGGTTATCTGGAAGAGGAGGCTACACACTCTTATACGTTGTATCTTAATGATATTGATCGTGGTGAAATTGAAAATGTTCCTGCTCCCGCAATAGCAATTGACTACTGGAGACTGCCCAAGGATGCAACTCTAAAGGATGTTATTACTGTCATCCGTGCTGATGAAGCTCATCATAGAGATGTTAACCATTTCGCATCTGTAAGTGTTCATCTTCTGTTTTCTTAGATCAATCTTAAACATCATTGCGAATTTCCACATTTTGAGCTGGCAATTTTATCTACGGTTTGCATTGTGTGCAAAAGTTATTGATGCAACAACTGATTTAGTTATTGCTCGTGCTATTCAGGATATCCATTATCAAGGAAAGAAATTGCAGGAGGCAGCTGCTCCTATTGGTTACCATTAAATCTTCATATTGGTCTGCTTTGCATAGTTTTTTTTTTTTTCTTGTCTGTGTCTATATATATATATATATATTGTAGATCATGGTCCAATCAAAACAAGGAGGGTCTCAGTGAGGCATTTCTAATTAGTCATGAAATCCCCAAATAGTAGCAGAAAGTATGGATTAAACTACTGTTCTATTCTCTGCATAGTTGTATATATGATAAACATGTGCTTTTGCTCTTCAAATTTTGTAATCTTAATAGAAATGCAAATGATTCCTCATCCAAAAAATTTATTAAATGGATTTCTTTTATGACACGCATGCTGGGAAACCTATATGTCCAAAAATTCACAGAGAAATGGCAGGATCTCCAAAATTCTACGAATGGCACATTAAGTTCTTCTAAAGCAGAAAGGCCATTAAATCACTCAGGTAACTTGCCTGTATGAGATATATGGTCCAGTGTGCATCTTAAACCATAACGTTCAACTGCCCATTTTGCTTCTCTAAATCCATGACCATATGCCTCAGAATGGCTTTTTTCAATTCCATCTTTCAGAAACTCTTTCAGATTTCTCAAGAACTGAGCTTTTTCACTTGTACCTTTTATGTTTTCATCACCAGTAAAAGATTGCCATTCTAGCCACTTGTGAGCTATAACTTCACAAATACCTTCTGCGATGTTTAGGGACAGCCCCTCATACCCTATATATCATAGAGAAAAAGACAGATTTACTAAGAATGCTGTTAACTAGTTTATTTTTCATTATATTTAGTTTAAATTAGACAAAACCAACTACAGATTATTGTAGAAAGCTGGAAAGCACCTTCAATCTTCATCCAAGCGTGCATCATTTCATGAGCCAAAGTTGCTCCCAAGTCCAACCTGTTTACAAAGACCAGTTATGCATACCATAAAATTTAAGTGGGGAACTTGTTTCAACCTTACATATCCCCTCTTAAAGTCTGGAAGCAAATTATCTTTGGGAAAAAAATAGCATTTTTCTTAACTTCGATTAGTCAAAGCACATCACTGACCAAAAATGATAGAATATAGACATCATCAATCCCAATTTAGGTGACATAGGGGGATGAGTAACATGAAAGAACCTACTTAAGGCAAGAACAATAACTGCAAATGGTTGTTAATAGTGCAGATTTTCTGATAGATTCTTTGAATCCCAAAATATGTTGTGTTTAATGCAAAATGAGAGACGCACCTACTATTCTAAATCAGTTGCACTTCTTCAGCTAGTCATACTATCTATTCTAGGATATATTCATCAGAAGTGGCATCTTGTGATTGTTTATTACATGAAATATGAAAATGCAGATTCTTTTTATATTGTAAGTATATAGTTTGTAGATAAACCTATTGGGTATCATACCTCATTGCATATAACAAGGCTCAAGAGTTATTCAAAACTGAAATTGCTTATTTGCTGATCCTAACTAGATGAAGATCATGAGATATATTTCCTATTTACTCTCCTAGAAATTACTGGATGACAATTGCTTGGACTTATATACTAGATCCATCAAGAAGACTACTTATGTGAAAGTATTGAAGTTCATAAGAAGATTACTTTGGTAAGCCGTACAAAAGCAGCATTGCTTTCACTTTGCGTCCTTCAACCAGATGCTCTACTTCTTTCACCACTTTAATTTTTTCACCCTTTTGTATTGACCTTGACACCTAGCATGAGTGAATCGAATGCAACATGAGAGACTAGATGACTGCATACCATAGGAAAGAGAAGTCTATAATAGAAACCAATGTACTCACAAAAGTTACGGCTTCCAATTCAGATTTATCATAGACAGTCAAGCCAAGTGATGTCTGTGAAACCAACCAAACACTATTACTACTACAAAATATGATGGAAGTAATAAAATTCCACTTGCTAATGTAAATGCCTGTTCTGCCTACCTTTTGAACATTTTTTATCATCTCTTTTTCATCAACTAACAGAATTGGTATGTAATATCGGATTTTCATGTTCATTCCTTTGAAAAATCTGTGCACTTCATCAAGAAGGGGCTTACAGTCTCCAGGATCTGTCACAGCTGTATAATGACAATCAGGGCAAAGTTTCCGACCATCATTCAGAGTGATATACTTCAGGTCTCCTATCTACAAATAGGTGAGTAAGTTCTCAGTTAGCATGTTATAAGCTGAGTAATTGTATGACATCTGTTATCATTGAACGTAAAGCCAGTGTCTCAGCTAGAAAGCTCATTGTGTATATGTTTGCTATTCAGGAATATTCATCATACAATTGCTAGTGGTTAAGAAGATATAGTTCTCATACTAATTGAATGGTTCCTGTTTAGCTCATTATCGACCTTTATTTGTTAGAGCATAGATTCAATCAGGAACATCTTCAATCTAACATCATAGAAGGGGTTTAAAACCTTTAATCTTGAACAGCTGCAGCACTGAGGAGTTCCATCAGATGTATGCTTTTCACAGTAAGTTTGGCCCCAGTATGTACACCTTGACCAATCCGAGCAAATCTGTACCAAACATGACATAAGTATCAGGTATACTCATTCAGTTATTTTCTGATCATTCACAGTTACAAGGATAAATTATTTCAAGAAAGACTAAAGGGAAGGACATTTGAGGAAAGGGAACACAAACCTCTTCTTCACAAACATCACAAACAAGAATATTGCACCGCTTTCTACTCTTTCTCCAGAAAGAAGTGCTCCTACAAATTCATAAAAACGTGTCTGAAGAAAAATACTTTATTCATAACCTCAATATATCTTTGATGCTCTCCACAGTTCTTCACAATTTCCCACAATTGAAAAATAGCTAGCAACACTTCTGTTATATTAGAATGAAACCTGCTTTAACTTAAAACAGGACCATAACTCCTAACTCGACATGAATTAAGTAAACTTGCAAATACCAAATCCTAATCTATTTGCCTTCCTGAATTAGTTTTCCGATGGTGTCAATATGATCAAATGGAAAGCAGAAAAAATCATGGCAAAAGAAATTTTGTTTACTTTGCATGTATAGCTAAAGACAATTTATTCATTACTTATCTAGAAGCACTTGAATTGTGTTACACTTACCTTGATGCATGGACAAATGGATTTAGCTCCTTGAAAAGTTTCCACCATTTCAGCTCTCTGCCTCCAGTACTGGTGCTGTAATGATGTAAACAAATCTGATCTTAAACTTAATCAGCCCCCGACAAAAAGGGAGATGAATAGGAAAATTACATTACATGCGTGTGATATGCTAGATGAAATTATTCATTTCCATATATATATATATATATATATATATATATATATATTTCACTGTGGGAGTTGGTGGTGAACAGTTTGAAACTCAGTGGATAATGGTTTTCATTTTCCCCTATAAGCACCACGGAATGAGAGGGCATATTTACCTCAAGTCTGTAGAAGATAATGTGGTTTCTTCCAGCGCTTGTGCAAGTTCTTCTACTTCATCAATCTGGGGATACTCTGTATCGGAGATTTAAAAAAGTGACCAAATGTATACATCAAACTACTTGCCTAAAGAAAGTAAGAAACTTCTGTTAAGCATTTATTTCTGCCAAAATAACAAAGTGAAGCTCCAAACTCATGAAATTAAACTTATTGGAGCTAAACATATCTACCAACTTCTTACTAGGACGAAATTTAGCTTAAAATAGTGAGATGAAAAGGCTGCATCAGATAAATGAAAATACTATTGATCTTCTCGATTAAAATAAAAAGGGCTGCCTCATTAATGATTCTTACCGCCTGTGTATAATTCTTCTGCCTTTGATTCTTGAAGAGAGAATTCAATAGCACGGACCATATCCTCATTTTCATCTTCTGATAAGTGGTAATTCTGTATTCAAGTTTTTTCAAATGGATTTAACTGATAATAATAATAATAACAAAAGGCATTGATAAAAGTGAGAAACACAAAACCATACCTCATAAGAAGGACCTTCATCCAGGTATCTATTTGAATACATTTTTGAGGTCAGTTAATCCTCTGAGTTCAAACAAATATATCAATACCACTGCAAAGCATGAAAATGCATTAATATTAATAAGAAATATCCATTGGTGGAGGAGAAGATGTCAAATTTATTGAAATTTTAAAACATGTTTTTCCTGGAAATATATAAAATTTAAAAGATGGAGTATTCGGTTGGTTGTACTGACCAGAAAAAAAAAACAAATATTCTGCTGGTTGCATATAAAGAAGTTGCAACTCAACTGATAAATGGTAGTTTCGTGCCCTGTTTCTTGTCCTTAGAAATAGTATAATATACCCAATTAATTAATAATTTATGAAGACTTTGACAATGTCGTTAAGTCTTCATGAAAGTTTTTTCTTTTTTAAGAAAGCTTTTACGAAATTAGTTAAGAAAGTGCTAATTCATATTTCTGATTTTATATTCCTCATTAATAGAAAAAGATCACATTTTTAAAGACTTCTTCAAAAAAATATTGTACTGGCCTGCATGGGCATGAGTTTTTTTTCTTTCTTTTTTCTCAAGAAATATTTTCAAAATGTTATTTGATTTTTGTTATAATGATTTTTTGATTGATTTTGCAGAAGGGTTTTTAAAATTTGAAAAATTGTTTTATCAAGTGAAATTTTATCCCACTCACGAAGTATCTAACTTTTTTTCCCAAGTGATAGGCAAGCACAAACACAATTTTAACTTTCAAATATTATTCAATTCATGTCTACTTATTAAAATCTTAATGAAAGAGCATAGAAATATGACATAAAGTATTTAGCTTCCAAAATAATTAGGACTAGTGGCAGACCTATGCTATGTATTATGGGTGCTTAAGCAGCCATTGCTTTTGTGACAAACATCATAATTTATGTACAAAATTTAGTAATCATATCATATATATATATATATATAAAAGAGAACCCTGGACCCGTCTACGTGGTGTCATCACAAACCAGGATTCCCTTTTAATTTATTTGATTTCTAAAACTAGCCTTCTCATTTCATGAAGAGTTGCGACTTTTATGAAGAGTTGCGACTTTTATGAAAAGTTGCGACTATTATGAAGAGTTGTGACCTTTCCGATAAGACACAATAATCATTTGTTCACACTACCTTTTGTTGTCTATAAATAGAGGAATTTCCTCTCATTTTAAAACAACAAAATTTTGAACTTCTTCTTCTTCTTCTCCTGGACAATTAAATAATTGTGTACTTTGCTTCAGTTGAATGACTCATTGATACTATTTTTTTGTATCAATACACTGGTGAATGGAATCGTTCTTCCTGAGAGGATCTATTCCTTTAAATCTCGGGTACTAGAGGGGAATAATTTCCTTAAGGGGACACTGTGCATTCAATGGACTCGATTTTTTCCACTATGTTTTATTCTATTGTTACAGATCCTAATATGTTTTTACAGTCATTAATTTATGGTTATATTATTAATTATTATTTTTGAGTACATGCTTTAAATTTTGTTGTTTATGTTTCTGCAATATTATTGTTATAAGTATTTGTTAGTACATATTAAACAACAAACGTTAATTGAGTATTCAAACAAGTTTTCTCTACTGAAATTGTTGAAGGTACAATAAAAAAAAACTTACAAATCTCTAATTTGTTCATCAACAACGTCATTTCTTCACATATAAGGATGGGATTTTGTGTTCTTTAGAAAATCCTCTGAGAGTTAATAATTTTGCATGCCTATATTTTTTGTTATCTATTTTTACTAAATTTTATCACTGGATATTATGAGTACTTTAAGGATTGAAAGTTGATTGAAGTGTTAGTCAATTTTCTGAGGTATGTTATTTTAAAACATGAGAACTTTTATGGTCGGAATGATTTGTTATTATCATTGGATACATCATAGTTTACTCCCTTTAATGTATGTTTTTTCTTGTTGTTTTGTTGTCTCCTTAAAATTGTATTGATTATTTTTCGTTTGGTATGTATATGATCTCACTTGGACAAAGATTTCGTCCTTTTAATGTTTTTCTTTTTTTCCTTCTCATTCAGCTCTATTAAATATTTTTTGTGTGAGTTATGACTATTTTCAGCCAGCTTAATTTGAAGAATATGAAACAAAACCTGCTCTAAATAAAAGTAATATCGTGAGCTACAAAAGATATGTCTATTAACATAGATTTGTTGTCCTTTATGTCCCAAGTCATTGCTGAGCATTTGAGTTATCTAGGTTAGACTCATTTTTAATTTTTTAATGTTCGAGAATATTTCTTTAACATGAGTCTAGAATCCAACATTTTGATCTACTTGTACTTTCATAATGCAACAACTATACATACATATTTCTGAAAAAGTCGTAAAGTTGCATTGATGAAGCATCTAGAAGGGCTTTCAGAGCAATAGTTTAATGAAGAATGAATTTATAAAAGGGTCAACAATATTATTTTACTGTTGTTTCAAATTTATTTTTCTCCTTCTATAAATTTTGTTAGAGTAACAAAGTAATAATAACGAAATGTGGTGAACGATTGACCTCAGACAAGTAGATTGTCTCTAAAAAAAATTATTTATGTTGTTGTAGTGTACGTTTTTTTATGGTCTTAACTTATTTATAACTAATATTGATTATCAAAAACTTTTATATAATTTGTTTTTAACAAGGAGTTATTCTAACCATAAAATTATCAGTTATATATTTTTCATGTACAAAAAAATAGAAAAAAATATGTTTAATCGCTATATAAAAACATCACTTAGTTTTAACAAGACAATTATATCATCAAACATATATTATGATAAATTATGTAAAAGATAAAAATGATTAGATATCAAGATATTTTTAACCATTCATTATATATTTAAAATTCTTGAGATATGTGATAATGTCAAATCATTTAATTTCTGTTGAAATGTTCTTAAAACTTACTAAAATTTACTTCTTCTTTTTTTCTTATAACAGTCGATTATCTGTTCAAAAGCTTAGAAAAAATATTTATGCTCGCGCAAAGCGCGAGTAAATTACCTAGTATATATATAAAAGAGAACATTAGGCTCGCCTACATGGCGCCACCACAAATCAGAATTTCATTTTAATTTATTTATTTACAAAACTAGCCTTCCCCTTTCATGAAAAGTTGTGAAATTTATGAAAAGTTGTAACTTTTATGAAGAGTTGCGACTTTAATAAAGAGTTGTGACTTTTATGAAAAGTTGTAACTTTTATGAAGAGTTGCGACTTTAATAAAGAGTTGTGACTTTTATGAAAACTTGTGACTTTTATGAAAAGTTGCGACTTTAATGAAGAGGTGCGACTTTTATGAAAAGTTGTGACTTTTATGAAATGTTGTGACCTTTTCGAAGGGTTGCAACTTTTCCAAATAGTTGTAACATTTTCGATAAGGCACAATAAATATTTGTTCACACTACCCTTTGTTGTCTATAAATAGACGATTCTCTCTCATTTTAAAACAACAAAAAAATCATGAACTTCTTCTTCACAATTAAATATTTGTGTATTTTGCTCATGTTAAGTGGCTCACTGACACCATTGCTTATGTTACAGATCCTGGTATGCATTTTTACCGTCATTAATTTGTACTTATGTTATTAAGGATACATGATAAGATGTAATATTTTTTATTTCCTTTTACATTATTAATGTTTGTTACTACGTAATTGTATGTAAGATAATATATATAGTGTTTTAGTTTTAACGACGGATAGATTTTAAGTGTTATTTTATAAATTCCATGATATTAAATTCCCGCGCGAAGCGCGGGTAATTTTACTAGTTTATTAAAATATATTATCTGACCACCTATTCAAGGAAAAATCACTCCACACATCTATTTAAGGAGTAATATTACATGTTTTAGATCTTTAAAATATTACTACTTATAACATTTTAATTGCAAGTTATAACAGATCATTTTTATTTATAATTCAATTAATTCCACTTTATTAATTAATTAGTCTTTTATAATTATATTTTAATTAATAGGTTTGATAAATAAAATTAATAAGAGAGAATCAATGGTAATTATCTATTACACTTTTTTAGGGATTTTTTTAGGGAAAAGACATAAAAAACCCCTTGAACTTGGTCGGATAACTTACTTTAGTACTTAAACTACACGGGCGTTTAAATACCCCCCTTAAGATCTTTGAAGTGATTTTTTTTCCACCCTGAAACTATAACACCACTCTCACCCGCCACATCATAGCCACGTAAGCGCCACATCATAACCATGTAGGCACCATGTCATTAATCTTTATTTCTTTTTTACTTATTCACTATTTTTTCTTAAACACTTTTTAAAATTAATTATATCAATTGATTAATTTATAAATGCATACCCCCACCCCCACGCTCACCCCCACCCCACCCCACCCCCTCTCTTTCTTCTTCCTTGTTGTTCACCATTATTCCAACCTTCAATACTTTCTTTTCTTCTTCTTCACTATTCAACAATTTTTTAAGTCACTTTAAAGAAGAAATTCACATTATCTTCTTCGAACCCTCTCAATGAATTTACCCTCTTGGAGAATGAATTTTTTTGAAAGCCAATTTTTTCTTGACAACTCAAATAAGAAATGAAGATTGCATAAGAAAGTTGATCAAAAAAAAATATAAATTTTATGAGAAATGTTTGAATGATCTAGAAATCAAAATGGGTCGCTCAAAATTTTAAAAAGTTTACATTTGTCAAATCGATACAAATAATAGAGTGAAATCGACGTCAATAAAATGACATTGCTATTGAATTTTACGGATTAGTAAAAGATTAGTGAAATGAAAATAGTGGATAGAGGTGGGGAAGAAGATGGAGGAAGAGATGTTTAAATGGAGAAAAATGCGTATTGAAGAAGACAACAAAATAAAAATAAAAAAATTAAAGAAAATAAAAAGGGGACCCACTAATTTCATTTACCTCTTAATAAGAAAATTTACATATTTTAAAGATTTAATATATATAAAAAAACTATTTAAATAATTTGTTATATATTGGCCAATAAAAAAAAGCCATGTGTAGGGCTTTAAAAATTCAGTTTTTTTTTTCTCTTTTTCACGCACTTTCAGGAAAGTGCACTCACTCTCTCTGTCACATCATCCCTTAGGGGGTGTTTTAATCACTTAAAAGATGTTAAGGGGGTATATAAACACCCGTGTAGTTTAAGTACTAAAGTGAGTTTTCGTGCCAAGTTCAGGAGGGATTTTATGTCTTTTCCCATTTTTTTACCTTTCACACATAATATTATACCTTTTTAGGGATTTTTTTATTGTTCACACATCAATCACCCCACCTCCACTTACACGTTTCTTTACCTCCACCCCGTTCAACCTTTACTCAAATGATAGATCTTTCTCTCTCACCATTATCATTCTTTTTCTTTGTACATCCAAAAGAAGAAACAAATATTTATCTCTCATCATCTTCATTCTTTTTCTTTGTACACTCAAAAGAAGGACAAATCTTCTAAACAATACAAAGAATCAAGAGTTTAGGTTGACAAAAAAACATGTCAAAGAATAAAAAACATCAACATACACTTAGAATTTAGAAAGAGTCCAAATTCGTTAAAAGTGGTTTCTAATGTTAAAATTGAGCTTCATCTTTTAACATCTTAACGCAACTATCGCCGACCAACAGGAATGCGAATCCGACGAACAGGACTATATAGTAATACCCGAGCTAAAAATATTTAAGCTGATACAAAAAAAAATTGAATCTGCCACAGATCAGGACTATACTTATTTGTGCACGTAAAACTAGCTAATACATTCTTCTTTCTTTTTTTTACCTTTAGTAACATTGTACCAATGCTGGTGTTTGGTTATACCATTTGAGATGATATTTCACTTGTTTAGTTTGTATAATTCTTATTAATTAGGTTTTGCTATCCATTTACCGTCAAATTTGTTTTTTCTTGAAATAACTTAATAGATAATCTGTATTAATAGAATTCGACAAATAATCCAAGTTTTCGTCGAATAGCTTGTAGAGCCAAAAAGTCAATGTGATGTTGAAGAATCTAATGGAGAAATTGTGAAGGAATTTCCAGAAAGTAAAGGTCCCGTTAGTAGAAAAATGTGACTTTGAGAAAAACTACAGCCAACAAATGGGAAAAAAGGCCTCGATTTTTGGGTTGGCTGACCAATAAATAAAATGATAATGACAACATAAGGACTAATGGAAAGACAAAAAAAAAGAGTCCCCCCCTCACTAATATAATGATAATAATGACAACTTAACAATAGACAAAAAGAAAAATAAACGAAGTTTATCTTTTGGTGTTTAGTTAGTAAATATAAAATATTCTTTATGTAAAAATATATATTAAAAATTGGTAATAATGTTAGCAAATCAAAGATTGTTCTGATTTACTTTTTTTAAGTGAAGATTAAAATCCAAATAGCAAGTAATGTGATATTAAAAGTCAAGAAAGTTGTAAGAAAAATAAGTCGCTATCCCTATGTACTATTTGTGTTACCCATGTAATTTCAGGGCCTCAATTTGGAGTCACAAAAGTAAATTACAAAAATTTAAAAAGTTTTTCACAGAAATGTTTGTCCAAGAACCATCAGTTTCATCCCAATGATGAATGAATTAACACAAAAATTAATAATGTCACCGGGAGAAGTAAGTCATTTAGGAGAATCTTAGTAGCTTAGTTGGTTGACTATCTGAACTCTCACTTTGTTGGTGAGGGTTCAATTTCCCACATTGTGATTCTCTCCCCAAGCAAGTCATTCAGGTAACTTGCCCTTTCGAGCTATATGCTCCCCAAGCAAGTCATTCAGGTAACTTGCCCTTTCGAGTTATATGCTCCCCAAGCAAGTCATTCAAGTAACTTGCCCTTTCGAGTTGTATATGCTTTTGAGTGTGTATCTTAAACGAGAAAATGACATAAATAGTCTCTTAACTATAGGAGTAGGTCTAAAATGGTCCTTTAACTATACACTTAACGGATTTAGTCTTTTAACTATTCAAAAACTTGTCAGCTTTGGTCCCTTAACTATACACTTATCGGTTTTAGTCCCTTAACTATAAACTTACCAATTTTAGTCCTTTAAGTTTTAAAAAACTTATCAGGTTTGGTCTTTGTCCATTTTTTTAATACAAATAGCTTAGGTTTATATTAACTGAAATCTTCATAAAATTAATTCTTTAACCCATTTTTTAAGTTGTTTCTCTATTCCCGTTCTTTTTTCTTCAAACTACTATGAAAAGAACAATAACGTCAACGATTCAAAAATAAAATTAATGAGGAAAGAAGATGTAAGTCCTAATTTTATTTAATGGAGGATAAAATTAAGCATATAATTATTGTTAATGACTTGAATCCGCACTTGAATATGCTAATAAGTGCGGATTTTATTTAATTTACTCAAATTTCTTTACGTAAAATAAAATTGATCTATTTAAAAAAATTGCAAATCTACCATTCTATAAATTTCAATTTCTAAAAAATTAAACAAATTTTGTACAATGAAGTTGTTGGAGTACAAACTTTGAATTTCACGGGTAATAATTTTTTTCTTTTTATAATAAAATTTTGCATATTAAAGTCATTAGTAACAATAATATGCTTCATTTTATCCTCTGTTGAATAAAAATATGACTTATATTTTCTTTCATCATGATTTTTTATTTTAAATCGTTGAGGTTAAAGTTCTTCGCATAAGGTTATTTTGAAGATAAAGTAGCGGAGAGAGAGAAACAACATAAAAAGTTGCTAAATGATTTAATTTCTAGAGGCATGAATTCCATTAATATAAACCGAAGCTATTTGTATTAAAAAATGGACAAAGACCAAACCTGATAAGTTTTTGAATACTTAGAGAACTAATATCGATAAGTTTATAGTTAAGGAACTAAAATCGATAAGTGTATAATTAAGGGATCAAAGCTGAGAAGTTTTTGAATAGTTAAAGGACTAAATCCGTTAAGTATATAATTAAGGGACCATTTTAGACCTACTCATATAGTTAAGGGAGTCATTCAACTGCCCATTTGAGTGTGTATCTTAAACCATAACGTTCAACTGCCCATTTTGCTGAAGTAAGTCACTCAGGTAACTTGCCTGTATGAGATATATGGTCCAGTGTGCATCTTAAACCATAACGTTCAACTGCCCATTTTGCTTCTCTAAATCCATGACCATATGCCTCAGAATATCTTCTCTCTATTCCATCTTTCATAAATTCTTTCAAATTTCTCAAGAACTGAGCTTTTTCACTTGTACCCTTCATGTAGTCATCACCGGTGAAAGATTGCCATTCTAGCCACTTGTGAGCCATAACCTGGGAAAGACCTTCTGCAATGTTTAGGGCAAGTCCTCTATAGCCTATAAATATGAGAGGAAATGTTTTAGTTGGATTTAAGTGATATACACTGACACTCTAAATTAATATTTTTACTTATCTAGCTTTGTAGTTCAACTTAATCTGATGGTGTTTAAAATCTCTATACATTGTTAGTGAAGTGTATAAAGTTCAATTTCTTTTTACTTTGAACAAAGAAAAAAAGCAACATGAATCAATAGTAAAAAGCTGGAAACTACCTTGAACGCGCATCCAAGCATGCATCAGTTCATGAGCCAAAGTTGATCCGATGGCCAACCTATTTACAGAGAGCATTGATGCATACATAAACTTTAAGTAGGGAACTTGTTACACATTCTTTTAAAACTGGAATGCAAATTAAAGAGAATTCTCAACTTCCATCTAAGTCAAGAAAATCAGACCACTAATGGAGTAATGGTAGAATATGGACAGCAACATCTGCAACCCCCACTCGTCACCATTCAATATTTCCTTAATGTCTCAATTTAGGTGACTCATGGGAAGAGTAACCAATCCTTTGGGAAAAACAATAGCTGGAAATGGTGGTTAGTTATGCAGATTTTTCTCTGTGAATCAGGAAATATTCAGTCTTTAATGCTAAATGATTAAGATTTCTACTATTCTAGATCAGTTTATCTTCTTCATGGTGATACTAAGTATTCTATAACTAGATAAATAGAATGAGATAAATTTTCCAATTTACTTCATAAAAATTACTAAATGAAAATTGCTTGGAGTTCTATAACGAAATCCATCAGAAGAACAACTTATGTGAAAGTATAGAAGTTTAGAAGAAGCTTACTTTGGAAAGCCGTATAAAAGCAGCACTGCTCTCACTTTGCGTCCTGGAGGCAGTTGTTCTACTTCTTTCACCACTTCAACATTTTCACCCCTTTGTATTGATTTTGAAACCTAGCGTAAGTGAATTTAATGCAAAATGAGAGAGTAGATCATTGTGTACGGAGGCGGATGCAATATATAATAATCTGAACTCATTAAGCTTAAATTTTTTATCCACCAGACTGGGAACCATAAAAATGTATAAACTGGTACATTAGCAGAAGATATCAACCCATCTAACAGAAATCTATAATAGAAACAGATATACTCACATAATTTACCGCGTCCAGTTCAAATTTCTCATAAATCGTCGAGCCAAGTATGCTCTATGAAATCAACGAAATGCTATCACTACAACAAATATGAAAGTAAAAATAAATTCACCTTGCCAATGTTGGCATATGTTCTACACACCTTTTTATGGATTCTGATTATCTCTTCTTGGTCAACTAGCAGAATTGGAATGTAATATCTGATTTTCATGTTTAATCCTTTGAAAAATCTGTGAACTTCGTCAAGAAGGGGCTTACAGTCTTCAGGATCCATCACTGCTGTATAACGACAATCAGGGCAAAGTTGTCGACCATCACTCAGAGTGATATACTTCACGTCTCCTATCTGCAAACAGGTGAGTAAGTTCTCAGTTATCATGTTATAAGTTGAGCAACTGTAAGAAATTTAAAGGATTAACTTGACATCTATTATTGAGAGGTCAGTATTCAGCCCAGTTTTTGAAACATGCTAGGGGATATACTGAACTAATTACTTAATATCACCTCATTTCCTGTCTGTTGATCCATTACTTCATATTATTACTGACCATAGATTCAATCAGGAACATCTTCAACCGAATAATATATATATATAAGGTGTTTACAAACCTTAAATCTAGAACAGGCACAACAGCAGGGAGTTCCATCTGATATATGCTTTTTACAGACAGTCTCTCCCCAGTAGGTACACCTTAACCACTCCGAGCTAATCTGTACCAAGATTTATGATATTAAAAGGTAATAATCAAACATAATAGAAGCATCAGTTAACTCATTTAGATATTTTGTAATCATCTTCACAGTTTACAAGGATACACTAAGGACTGATTACAAAGTGCAAAAAGGGAAACAGATTTGAGAAAAAGGAACACATACTTGTTCCTCGCATACATCACAAACAAGAGTATTGCACCGCTTGCTACTCTTTCTCCACCAAGAAGTGCCCCTACAAAATCACAAAAGCATACCAATGCCAATTAGATTAAATGGAATGCAAGAAGAAAGTAGCAATCTAAAAGATACTTCAGAATGACATAATGGTATTGAAACCTGGAAAGAAAAAGATAGTAATAGAGTGAATTAATCATTAAACTGCTTTTACTTTCTCATACTACTGCTTGCTAGTATTTCTAAAATTGAAACACAACCTTCTCAAGGATTTAGTTATTAGGAGAATTAGTTTTGATATGTAGAGAATTAGCTTTATCAACAAATATAAGTGTGATTTTGTTCTCTTCACATAGATAATTAAGACCGAATTATAAATACTTCCGTACTAACGTACACTTGAATTGTGTTGCACTTACTTTGATGTATGAACAGATGGATTAAACTCCTTGAATAGTTTCCACCATTTCAGTTCGCTGCCTTCAGTGCTGGTGCTGTAATGATGTAAAGCTTAAGTAAACAGATATCTGTCTTAAACTTAATCAGCTTGCAGACAAGGGAGGTAAATAGATATAAGAAATAGAGTAACTATGTACAAAGATAAATTACTATACAAAGCAGTAATTCTATTTTTTAACTCTGTTAAAAAAGATGAACTACTGTATGAAACAGTAATTCTTTTTCGTTGCACGTGCCCATAGAGGGGACATGATCCTCGAGCAATCTAAAGGAAACTAGACAATATATCATGAACTTGATGGAATATTGCATATTTTCAGCAGGTTGAAGTATCCGTTTTGCTAATAATACTGACCTTGAATCAGCATTCTTTTCAGTAGACAATCACTGGAAAACATCTTCCATAAACTAGGTCAGTTCACAGAAAATATTTCCCAGAAAATGGCTTCCTCCGTACCAAAGACAACTTAAAAAAATAAATATGCAGTGACAGATATACATTCAAATCTTGAGCACTTCCTTGATTAGACTTAACATCTTCACAGGTTCATTATTGGAGCAGCTAAGGAGTAGCACAGTGGTTGATGAAGAGTAAAATTCATATAATGATCTCATTATTTTCTAGCTTTTGTCGAAACTATGTCAGATAACCAAGTCTATGCAAAGCCTAACCTTCTCCCAATATGGAAATATTCAGTTCTCATTATAACAGTAAGTCTAACTAATATGAAGGAATTTGTAAGGGAATGAGAGTTTTGATACCACAGGCCATATTTACCTCAAATCTGCAGAAGATAATGTGCTTTCTTCCAGCACTTGTGCAAGTATTTCTACTTCATCATTCTGGTGAAACTTCAAATCTGACAATAAATGACTAAATCTATATATGAGACTACTGGCTCAGGGAAGCTCCAAAGTCTTGAAAATTATTGGCAAGATGTGAAATACAAACTTCTTACTAGGACAACATTGAGCTTAAAAAGGTGAGATGAAAAGGCTACATTATTAATGACCCTTGCTGGATTACTACCTATATATATGTCTTTTCCCTTTGATTCTTGAAGAGAGAGTTCAATAGCACGAACCACGTCTTCATCCTCATCTTCTGAGAATTGATCCTGAATTCAAGTTCTACAAATGGATTAATTGTGTGTTAAGGAAATGAATTGGCAAAAACTTAAAAATTTCCGTTTTCTTTACAACATCCCAAGGCCTAGCTCGAGTGGCAAAAAGGTGGAGGATTTGTGGCTTAGGTCGCAGGTTCAAGCCCCACACCATGCAAAGCGAAGCCCGGTATTTAAGTGGAGAAGGGTAGAGGGGCGGGACCATTATCCACCGAGTTTAGAAGACTGTGATTGGTCCAAAGGGCGGGTCACAGACGGATTTCTCGGTTATCAAAAAAAAAAGTGACAAATTTCCCCTTGATATAGAAAATCATGAGAAAATCGATCTCATCATGTACTAGTGTGAATGAATAGTTGCTTCTTAAAAGGCTAAAGAACAGATTTTTAATCAGAACTTGATGTAGCTAAAACCACATGGCAAAAATAATAAATGGTCCCTAAGCTTATTTGTGTCAGATAATTAACATGTTGGTGAATCAAAAGAAAATTTTGATTTGAACTTGGAACTTAAGCTATATCTATATTCAAGGGATTCAAAAATTATTTATATACATAAAAAAAAATACCTTATAAACCCTCTAAATCTGCCCCTGACTACCAGTTTAAATTGCAAGATATGTAGCACTCACGAAGATTAAAGCTAGTATATATGGATTTACAATCAAAATTTTCTTACTAGCCTATTAATTGACATTAAGAAGCAGTTATCAAATACAGTAACAATAAAACCTGGTAAGAAGGACCTTCAAGCATGAATCTATTTGCAGACATTTTTCAAGATCAAAAAATTATACTGCTGCAAAACATGAACATATATTAATACTAAGAAATATCCATGGTGGAGAAAATGGAAAATACAAAGCACTGGACATAGAAGCTATGATCACTAACCAGAGCACACGACCCCAAACTTCAAACGGCAATAGAAGAAACACAACAAATTAACAGGGATATTAAAACATGGTTTACCTAGAAATAATTTATTTAATGAATATTCGGTTGGTGGCACTTACCAAAAAACAACAAAGATTGGGGTACACAAAAAAAAGTTGCAACTGAACTGATCAAGTGGTAGTTTCGTGCTCTGTTTCTGGTCTTCAGAAACATTATAATATACTAACAATCGACAAATCATTTTCGTAGACTTTTGACTCTGTAGTCAAGTCTTCGGAAACTTAACTGATCAGTAAGCAAAACAATTGGAATCCAGCAAATAAACCAAAGCTAAGTCCAAGAAAATTAATCAAATCCTGGTCTATACCGCTGATAACATTAACTAAATCCGCAAGTGTGGCATCCTTATTTCCCTTGATCGGAATAAGTCCCTACTCATTACATTTGCAGAAGATCGGATATGGTTGCATCAAATTTCTGAATATATAAAACTTTTCTTCTTTTAAAAAAAAGAAGGTAAGAAATATCAAATTTAAATAAAATAGAGTCAATTTATTTTTTTAAAAATTATTTGGACAAAAGTTGCCACGTGTCATTAAGTCATTGGCCTTTTTTTTTTTATACTCAAAAATTATTATTTAAAAATTATTTTCAATATATATGTCACATGTCTTTGTTTAATTCGTTATTTTGACATATCATCGGCGTGCGTGTGTGTTACACACGTCTTACATATTTGGTTGATTATAAAAAATATGTCAAATTGACACACCAAAATATGACATGAGGTGTCTAAAATAAACTAAGCCAAGTATCTAACTGAAAGTTAATATCAACTTTAGAAAATCACCAATAAATTAGACTTAATTAATATTATCACAACTTATCTCATCATATAGCATCATAACTTAAATTCAAACCAAACCAAACCAAACCAAACCATTCCTACCAATCGCCTTCTTAAACGAAAATTCTGGTAATTTTTACTTTTCGGAATAGAGAAGTAGTAGGTGGGTTTCTTACACGTGATCAACAATACTCGAAGGTTACCTACCCCGTAATTAATTAAACAAATCGCTAAATTACTTATTTACCCCTAAGCACGTTTACTACGCTTTCAATCCCGCTCAGCTACTACTTCATACATAATCCGAAGAGAATAAATGATGATCCAGTAAACGGTGATAGAGCCATAGCCATACTACTGCCAAGTATTCCCAATTTCCCATTACGGTACTGCAGAAAAAAGTTTTTGCTGGTAGATCAGTCGAAGATCTGCAATGGAGTCTTCACTACTGACATCACCGGCGGCAATTTCTCATTTGGCAGCATCCAGAACTGTCAATTGCAATTGCAGTCCTTTAATTTCTCAGTTCCACCGCCATTTTTCTACTAGGTCAACTCAGTTTGTACTGATGAGTCAACTCGCTCGGTTCCATCTTCGAGCTGTATGTAACGGTGAGGTTCGAGGTCTGAACCGGTTCGGGTCGGTTTCTCTGTCGAGAAGTTTGGCAGCGCCGAATTTGCGCCCGGTTCGGAAGGACTTGCGGAGTGTTTCTGGTTCCGCAGCTTCTTTTGCAGCTAGTGGTGGAGGAAATGATAACCCCGGAGGTAATGGCGGCGGTGGCGGTGGCAACGGAGATGGTGCGACGGACGGTGGTAAGGAAAATCCTAGTGTTGTTGCTGAAACGGGTGAAGATATATCTGCTTTGTCCTCTGATGTCATTATCCTAGATGTTACCGTAAGTTACTCAGTTTTATTTCTCCACTTGCTCTATGGATAATGCAATTTCTGTAGTTACGGACCTTTGAATATTCCACAAATTTGTCTGCACATTTTTAGGGAATGACATGCGGTGGCTGTGCATCGAGCGTGAAGAGAATTTTAGAAAGTCAAGTAAGTATTCAATGTACTTCCAACTCATGTTCTTTTTTTTTTATTTTTGTATGACAAGGGAAACCTGCAGCCGCTACTTTTGGGTGCGCACAGGGTAAAACCTCGCTCCTATGCAATAGCTCGCAAACCACATAGGAGAGGTAACCCGCACTAGGCAAGCCCGGTGCGACGAGCTCGACCCAGAAGCAAACCCCTTACTTTCGCTGGCAAGGGGTTTCGAACTTGAGACCTCCAACATGGAAGTTCCAAGCCCAAACCACTGGGCCACCCCGAAGGGTTCCAACTCATGTTCTTCTTTTCAATTAAGCATCTCATGTTTATGCTGTAGGCCAGAATATATAGCAGTAGACTCATTACAAGGTTTCTATTAGGAACTGAAGGCGAAGCTATTTCTCTTCTTATGTTGAACTTTTTTACTCTGTAAATCATGTGAAAATGGTTAACTGTATCAACATGATTATTAGCTCTCAGTCGTGAAGGGCAAAGCTAAAATATACCGTCGTCTTACTTGTCCTGGATTGTTTAATGTTTCCAACAGTGGGTGTATCCACATCAGTAGACTCAAACTCTCTCTATATAGTTTAAATAAGATTCCTACACACGCATTCTTACAAATCAAATCCGTATGCATTTTAACGAAGGAGTGGTGGGTACTGTGGTTAGAAGTCTGAATAGGCCTCTGATTCGGATCACATGAAACATTCCTAGACAGTTGGATTCTTTAGTCGAAGACACGATTAGCTATCATAAGCCCAGAATATATTCTCTTCATGTGGAGATTCTCTAGTAGTTTAGAGTGGAAAAGAAACTACCCTGAGAACTGTACAATTCTCTATTATTTTTTGGCTGTGCATAAATTACATAATTTACAGATTTGGGTTCATTTATATGGCCTTTTCTTCTAGTACTTGTATTCCTAGTGCACATGCTTTTTGTCTCTTTTATTTGTTAGTATTTTTTCACTTGACATTATGAAGTTCTGTATCAACAGCCACAAGTTTCTTCTGCTACTGTAAATCTTACGACGGAGACAGCAATAGTGTGGCCAGTATCTGACGCAAAGGTTGTACCAAATTGGCAAAAGCAGTTAGGGGAGGCTCTTGCAAAGCATTTGAGTACCTGTGGGTTCAAATCTAACGTTCGAGGTTAGCATTTGCTTCCAATAGTACCATTATTTTATACTATTGTATCATTAGCAATTAACATAACGATTTTGTTGAAAATTTCCAAATGTTGAATATGCTTGCACTACTAGCAGTGAACTATAGGTGTAATGTCGGACAAGGTGCTATACTAAAGAAATAGATGGTTCATAGAAGATTCAGGAATTTTTACATCTTCAACAGTTGTGTGCTTGTTGAAGATTTTTCAAGACCAGTTGCAAATTTGCAATGTCTGTTTGGTGCTTAGTCTTTCTACCATCTCAAGGTTCCCCAGATTTGTTAGTTTTGATTAAGTCACCAGACAGTTGATACAAGAACGTAACTTGATCCCCTGGCCTTATTTTTGTAGAGCAATTTAAGAGCTGCCAGACATTGTTTCCCTGTTTATTATTCGTTTAAGGTGAGTCATAGTTTCACACTATTGATTAAAAGGAAGGGAATACGCACTTGTGGGATCCCACTGGGTATCTTGTTGTTGATTAAAAGGAAGGGAATAAGCTATGAACTAAAAATACAACCGAAACCCATCCTCTGTCCTTCCTCTTCCTTTTTCTTCCGGGGTTGAATGATATTGTTTTTCGTCTTAAGAGTAGGAATTTAACTAATAGTATACTTATTTTGGTCCATTAGCACCTCTTAAATTTCAAGCAGATCAGAGAGTGCAATACACTTAGGATTTTTGTTACTTATGTGAAGCTTGGTGGGTAATTGACAGGTGAGGGAGCCATTGAAGGGGAATTTCCATCATGAAATGCAAAAGCTTTCTTGAAATGAGCAACCATTGTCCTTCATGGTATGTCCCTATTATATTGACTAAAACCCTTCTCAGCAGCACCTCTTAGTCACTTCTCCCAGTATTTGATGAAATTAGAACATATTAGGTCAAAATAATGATTTTGATTTTGACAACAAGGTCCTTTTCATCTATAGGTGAGAGTTTCAGCGGCAAGAATTGGTGGATATGTTGAAGGGAGGAATTTCTACAGGAGGCTCATGCATTTTGAATTATTGTACTGAGACAAGTTTATAAATGTTATTAGTTAATAGGACCTATATTTCCATAAAAGTTTACTGTAGTAGTTCAGGCCGGTGAAGACATTAACTTTAAGGATGTGCCAGTTGTGTCCTTCCTTGTATCTTTCCCATTTACTATGAAAAGGGGATCTTTTAGATTCTGCAATCTGATATTATGGTGAAATTTGCAACTGTTGTGAAATTTCTGTTGTGACAAGATTATTTAACTTGTTAGCGGGAAAACTTTGGTGAACTTCAAAATTTTACTTTGATGATGTAATGTGTTTTCTTCTCTAGTCGTTAGACATTACTTAATTCGGTCAACCTTTCCAATCTCCCTTCTAATTGTATCTTTTTCCTGGACACAAAACTCTGCCTTCAATTTGGGTTGTATTGCTATGAGATAGCAAATCATGTAAAACAAAGAATCTGCACAAAATAGCAGATCCATAAATTCGCATCAATTTTTTTCAAAAGGCTAGCAGGTTACTTCATTACTCCAGTCGCATCTTGCATATGCTTAAGCTCTAAGCAAAAAGTCAGAACTTGCAGAGTTCATGTAAAAACTTGCTGCTAGCCTTCTACTCATGTTTCTTTGCATCTGGGGAGCATTCCATTCCTGCCATAGTTTCAGATTCTTCATCAAATACAACTGCTTGTAGCTAAGGTTCATCAATTGATAGCAGATGGCTCAATCAATTCACTAGCCACATCATTAACTTAAGAAACTAATTTCAGTTTTCATCTGAAAATATCTGAACCAAAACTCCTTCTCAAAAGAGTATCTGAACCAAAAGACAAAAGTGATACATATAATAATTTCAAAACTAGGCTGAACCTTTAATCTCATAAACTATAACTGTGGAAGCATCTTAATCTTTTGACATTGATTAAAGGCACTCCCTCAATTAGACTTGATCCACATAAAAGGAAGGAAGGCAGAATGATCAAAAGAAACTTTGAGGTGATTCTTGCGACTGAAGTAGATTGCATTAGGTAATTGTTGGAACATAAAGTTTGTGGTGAAAAGGATAAGTTTTAGACAACTCATGATGATCAAAATAGAGGGAAGTAGTTTAAGTGGGTGCACTTCTGAATATTTTCCTGGATTTACTTTTCAGTGCCCAGTCATTTACTTCATTTCAAAATCTTTTCAACTCAGAAGTATAATCTTGGAGAAATAATTACCTTCACTTGTGTCCCCTTGCCTCCTGCCTAATCAAATTCAAGATGCGTGAAATGATTATTGAAATGGTTTGCACGTGTAAAGGAATAGTGATGCAGTTGTGACATGATTGCTGATAAACACTTCCTGAATGAATTGATTTGTGCAACACCATTGTTTGTGGTTGTGTAGACTCAATCTGACTACACTTGTTCGGTTGTGTTAGGAAAAAAATCTTGTTTTGATGCTTTTGGTTGAGTTTCCCAGTTGTCCCAACACTT
>JAJOOS010003956.1:0-22771 GCA_029582725.1 Solanum chiquidenum
CCGACATTTGTTTCAAATGTCACCAAATTAATGTCGTTGTATGTACATTTTCTTGTAGTGCGTGTTCCTCACATTGAAACAAGAATTTCATAGTTTCAAAATTTGAGCTAACTTTGAAAATGTATCTGTATTAATATGGAAAACTTTTGAATGTGATTTTTACATATGTTGTACATCTATGAGGTATGCCTCCAACGGAACAAGAATCGCATCATTTCAAGACTCCTATGCTGAGTTATTGATTTTCTCCCAAAGTTGCTCAAAGCTGAAGAGTTGAGCGAGATAGAATTTGAGCTAACTTTAAAAATACATCTGTACTAATATGGAAATATTTTGGCCGTGATTGTTACATATGTTATACTTCTATGATTTATTCTTCCAACGGAACAAGAATCGCATCATTTCAAGGCTCCTACTCCGAGTTATTGATTTTCTCCCAAAATTGCTCAAAGCTGAAAAATTGAGCGAGATAGAATTTGAGCTAATTTTGAAAATATATCTGTACTAATCTGGAAAGATTTTGGCCGTGATTTTTACATATGTTGTACATCTATGAGCTATTCTTCCAATGGAACAAGAATCACGTCATTTCGAGGCTCCTACGCCGAGTTATTGATTTTCTCCCAAAATTGCTCAAAGCTGAAGAGTTGAGCGAGGCATAATATGAGCTGACTTTAAAAATACATCTGAACTACTCTGGATATATTTTGGCCATGATTTTTTCATATGTTGTATTTCTGTGAGTTATGCTTCCAATGAAACAAGAATCATGTTATTTCAATGCTCCCACATTGAGTTATTGGTTTTCTACGGCAGGTGCTCAAAGCTGAAAAGTCGATCAAGACAGCATTCGAGCTAACTTTGGAATAATAGTTGTACTAACCTGGAAATCTTTCGGCAATGGGTTTCACATATATTGTATTTGTGTGAGTTATCTTTCCAATGAAATGACACACTCGGTACTTGAATGTTCCTACTACGAGTTACTGAATTTCAAACATATGAGCTCAAAGCTGAAATCTTGGGCAAAGTTGTCCGGCATGTAGAGCAAGTTACAAAATTACACGACAAGCATTTGAAATAGAGTGTTAAAATAAAATATTTGAGAAGAAAAAAACCAACGCTTTTATTCATTCAAGAAGGATTGTCAGTACATCAGAACTATGTTCCAAAAAACAAACAAGAC
Source organism: Solanum chiquidenum (assembly GCA_029582725.1). Classification (NCBI taxonomy): domain Eukaryota; kingdom Viridiplantae; phylum Streptophyta; class Magnoliopsida; order Solanales; family Solanaceae; genus Solanum; species Solanum chiquidenum. The sequence goes on from JAJOOS010003956.1 coordinate 1,187, forward strand.
AAAAAAAACACACAATAGAACAGGAAAATGAAAGAGAATGTCCTTATGCAGGCAAAAAGACTAAGGAAAAAACTTATGACTAAGGATTTGGTGACGACTTGTCTCAGCATCCTCCTTTAGCTTAGCTAGTTCTTTTATTTTTGTTTCCGACAAGGGAATTATTTTCTCGATGGCATGAATTTCATCTTCACGGTTAGTGATAGTCTCTTGATTTTCATGATTTTCAGACAACTTCTTTTGATGATCCTCAATAAAGGAGATGGTTTTCTTCTTCTTTGAAATCCACACTTTTAGCTCTTTCTCAACTCTTGTAAGGACTTTTTGAAGCTCTTCCAACTATTTGTCCATATTGATTCTCTCCTCATTTGCGGTATCAAGACATTGTTGTGCAGCAGAAAGCAACTCTTGATGAGAATCCCTTGTTATCTTTTGAGAAGTGAATTGCCCTGCAACATCGTAATCTCTATGTTTATTGAAAAAATCTTCAAGAAGAACCTCCAAAGGAGAAAGGTTGATGATGTTAACTTCTCGAATCCCTTGAAGAATCAAAGCAACACCTGCCTCCAACTCTTTGAGGTTTTCCAAAGATTCAACAGAGAATTGAGTAATACACTCACATAAGGTACACCACATTCCAGAAATGTAAGATAATTTGAAGCTTGAAATAGTCTTTTGTGGTTCAAAATTCGAGGCAATCCCCAGCAAAGGCCGGATCAAATCATTGGAGACATCTAAACATCCAATTTGATATGCTACAACCCCCACATCTGTAGTTGAGATATCTTGAGAAGTTTTAACCTTTTCAGAAAAAGGGACAGTCAACTTTTTCAGTTGAATATCATTTGCAGCTTGACTCTTAACTTCAGCAAGTGGGGGGTGAGAACTTTTCACCACATTGAGGGAGTTCGAACTTGTGATACAATCTTCAAATACATCTACATCACTAGGGATGTCCCCAAGACCCAACTGGATAATTAAAAAAAAATATATAGAATTAATATCCAATGCAAAAAAAGGAAAAAAGAAGAAGGCAAGTTTAGAGAAATATTCAAGAGGTGACTTTTACCTGATGTGCCAATTCTGTCAAGGGCATTGTAGAACCATTAGCACCATCTTTGAAGATTGCAGTATCAATACTAATGGAGTCCAATTCAGCGAACTCGCATTGTTGATTGTTCAAGTCCTTAGGCTTTTTCTTCAAACTCTTCCAGTGTAGCTCTTGGCTAACATTTCTCTCATTGGAGCTAGAGGTTGCACTAGAACTGATGCCAATCTCATGGTGTGAAATAGACATTTTTGATGTGTTGCTACAAGATGGTGCAATGCCAAGTGACTTTTCAACAGTTTTGCCCGATGAGCTCGAAGGTTTCTTCATCTTGAGAGTTACGTCGATCACCTCGTTATCAGTGATGTTGGCTGCCTTGGGAGTCTGTAAAGGATACTTAACTCCATTATCCACATGTGTAGCCTTGCCCTTCGAATTTTTAGACTTGGAAACAACGTAACTTTGACATATTGCGGAGGGATATTTGGTGTCACCTTGGACTTTAAAGAGTGAGAAAGCTTTTCTTGAAGTTGTTCTCCTTTAGTTGGTAAAGAAGCACCATCCTTTTTCGGACCTCTCAAAATTATGTGGGTACTTCGTCTCAGCAGAATCTCTCGATGAGATGGCCACCAATTTGAATACTCACGAGTCATTAAAGACCCCTCATTGGATGGACGCATTGGTATGATGATCTTCGAAGAGCTTCCAAGATGAACACATGAATCTCATAGTTGCACCAAAGCTAGCAGTGAACCATCATAATGGTGCTCTATGAGTGCACCAAGAACATCTTGACAACACCCAAATTGTCGAATAAATCGGTGAGGGCTATAAGGCTCCACAATCAGTTCATCATCCAGCCTCAAAGTGAAAAAACTTGAACGGAGGCCTATAAGGAAATCGCTCCAGGAAGTGGACAATTTTCCACTATCATCAATATGCAACTCTTTTCCTTGTAGCAATGCCAGACTGTAGAGGTTATGCATATTCACTTGTTGAAAGAAATTGCGAGCGTCAACAAGGTCAAAATGTTTTGCCATCTTTTCTCCAAAAATATGTTACATTCGCACACCTCGTTAGGGGCGGGTAACACAGTAGTAGGTCTCAAAATACTCACTTATCCATCTATATACATAATGAATGGGAAGTAGTATGTCGCAACAACCCAAGTTTGAAGAAGTGGATATATCCCTGAGGCCGCGATAGATGTTTGCAAGGAACAGAACCGCCAAAGAAAATATTTCTCCATGAGCCATCAAGCTTGCAACTTTGAAGACACTAGAACGAATACAATCAGCTTTCTTGTTAGGAAGAACAAACTTGCAAAGCCAACATGCAAGAAAAACCGCCAGATAAGTCGCATCTCTAAATGATTCTTCTACGCCTAGTTCCACAGAAAGAGCATTCTCTTCTTCGGCTCGAGGCAAAAAGCTCATGTCAATATTTCTAGAAAGATCATGATTCATCCTTGCCTTCATACAATTCTTAGACGTCCTTGGTGAAGGCTCGACATATTTTCTCGGTCCCCTAAACCAAAACTTTGTACATTCTCGAAAGGAGACTTCGTCAATGGCACCTTTGGTAATTTGGCAGAATGCCAAAAAAAAAAAGTAGTAGCTTTTTGGGAGAAAAGACTTCCCTTGATCATCTACATGTGTCAACTCTTTAGCCGAAGGTATAACTTCATCATAAAAGAATTCATGAACAGGAAGACCTTCAATGGTTCTCAAATCCCATAAAGAAAATAACTCTCCGACGAAGGTAGAGACCGTATAGGTGGATGGACGCCAATTATCGCAAAAGGCCTGGAGAACATTTTCATTATGGTCATATGTGAACATTGAAGCAAAGATAGCATCATAAGTCTTGATGTTATCCAAAGTCTCCTTGCAGCAGGCAAGCACGTCTTCTACCTACTCCTAATAGCGAACCTCACAAAATCCTGAAGAAGGAACACGTCAACTGCAAAGATTTTCATCACGATGAGGAGGGATGGCAACAACAACATTTTGATGAGTGGAAGACTTCAAGAGGAGAACTTTTTTAGTTGTGACATTGCCGGAGAAATTGTCCGTGACATCCTTCGTTTCTGTTGACGACCACTCTGGGAGATGATGATAAGTGTCCAGCATCTTTCTAACAAGTGGGAATGCGGCGATTACCCGAGGATGAACTTTCAAGGTGAGAACTTTGGCGCGTGAATGTTGCTTATTCTCCACGATCTCAAGGAAAGGGTATGGCGCATCTCGGTCACTAAAGTCCATTGTCGCTGCCGGAAATCAAGATAGCACAGTGTGGCTCTGGAAAAAAAAAGGGTTACATTGGCGAAAACACAATTGGAGTAATCAAAAGACAAAAAGATCTGACCATCAGAAATGAGTTCAACCTTGAAAATTAAAACTGTAGCAATTGAAGAGGATTTTGCTACAAATATTTTATATGTCGTAGTTCCATGTTTCTAGTTTCGGAAAAATCAAACGTCTTGCGATTTTGATTTTTCTACAATTAGAAATGAATTTTACACTACGGACACGCAAATCTGTCAATCAAAAACGGGTTCAACCTTGAAGATCAAAACTGTAGCAGTGAAGAGGAATTTGGCTACAGATATTTTATATGTCATAGTGCCATGTTTATAGTTTCGGAAAAACCAAACATCTTGCGATGTCAATTTTTCTACAATTAGAAATGAATTTTACACTACGTGCGCACAAATCTGTCAATCAGAAGCAGATTCAACGTTGAAGATAAAAACTGTAGCAATGGAATAGAAGTTTGGCTGCGATTTCGATTTTTCTACAATTAGATATGAATTTTACACTACAGGCGCACAAAGTTGAACCATCAAAACGGGTTACTGCTAAACAAGATTCTAAGTTACCTGAGAAAGTAGCAAGAGTACTTTGCTTGAAGTTTCTTTTGAGATATGATGTAGGCTACGTCTCTCGATTTGATAAAAAAAAAACGACGTTGCACCTGAACAGTTAAATACACTCGAATAACTTATTTTTTGCAGCGTCTAAAATTTTGTGTGGTGAAATTATTTATGCATTGGAGAGGATTATATAGGGATTCTTGTGAAAGATTTCTAATCCTTCCACAAGGCATAATAAGGTGAATTTGGAAGAAGAAAATCTGATTTGGGTTGAGATATTCACTGTCCATTTTGAAGTCATACCAATGTGGAAGGATGAACCAAAGAGTTAAGGAAAGAAGAATACCTTCATTGACTTGAATACCAAAGGAAAGTTAATATTCTTTTGTATTTGATTCAAAATCCAATCAATCTTCTTGTTTTTTTCACACCTTGCAAGGAAGATCACACGGAAAAATAATGTTACTACTCACTAGACCCATCTATTTGAAATCAATATAGAGGGTCCATATGATTCTCGAGCAAGAATGTTTAAAAAAATTGCGATCACTACAAAGAAATCATTTGTAGTGACCTAGTTAGAATGCGACGACAAGAATCAAATACTCTTGAAGTCTCAACAATGCATTCATGAAAACTTCAACTCTCGTCGTCAAATTCGGAAAGCCTACACATTGACAAGTCTCAAAAAAATTAAAACACATTCATGAGTACTTCAAGTCTCGTCGCCAAACTTCGGAAAGTCTAAACGGCGACAAGTCTCGAAGTAAGGGACATTTGTAGACACATAAATTTTAGGAAAATTTACCGAATTACACTACTTTACTTTACCTATTATTCCTTTTTCCCTACTCTTTAATAAAAATACGAAATTCCCTTCTTTTCCCCCAAAACTGGCTCTGCCGGATACATTATTTCTTCAGCAAAGTAAACCCACGTCTCCAATTCCTAAAATCTCGCCTTCAATCTCTCCATATTATCAAATCAGTTATCTAATTCAAATAAATTTGAATTTCAAACGATTTCCAACTCTTTTCAACCACTGTAAAGTTCAAAACAGGTATTATCATCTTCTTCGTTTTGCTTTTTTTTTTTGTGTGTTTAATCATTTTTGTCTCTTGCATTATGGATCCTCCATCTTTTAGTTTTGGGATTACCTAAATAGTTTCGCCGAACAATAATTTCATATTTGATTAAGAAGATCCCAACTGGGCAGAACTGAGATCTAAGAGGTTGCATGAACCGGCAATAATGGTAAATCGAAGTTCTAAGAAATCAAAATCAAAAAAGAAAGTACATGCATCATCTAAAACAAAGGATGCAAAAACTCCAAAGAAAATGGGTAGAAAGGTTGCCCCTCCTATATCTCGAACCACACTACCAATGGTATGTAATTTTTTTGTAATTTTTTTTTTCCGATATCGATTTTTGAACTTTATGTATTCCCCTATTTTTATTTTTATTTTAGTTTGATACATTATTGATAAATAAGTTTGTATTCATTATATTGTTTGAAATCTGCACTTGGTACCCAGAAACAGTAATTTTGGTATATTGTTGTTGTTATATTATTGTTAATGTATCAGAAGTTAAAGGTCAATTTATAAGATTGAAATTATGATTTAGGTATCAAATATAGGTATTGAGTATAACTTTCTAATTTCTACACATATACCAAGTTGTTGGTCAAATTTTTGGGATGATATATGTATCTACACATTTCATTCAATTTATATTGTATCTTCTTCCTATTTGCAGTGACAGCGGAACGTATGTAGCTGCATTTGCTGAATTTCTGAGTGATGAAATCAAAATCTCATCAATCCCTTTTGAAGTGACTATCTTCGCACAAGATATGCGGCACTGATATGGAAATATGGTACCGACAAGGCTAAGACGGGATACGTTAGTGAGAATGATGATCCTACAAGGCTAAAGAGTGACTTCCTTCCATCAGCAGATGTTTGAAATGATTAATGTAGATTAGTATTTTATTTACTGACTGACAGTCAAGTGCTGAAGTTTTGTTGTTTTGAAGATTAACTGTTTTGTAGTATTCCTCATCAGGTTAACATGATACTTCTAAGTAATACATACTTCTAAATTTGAAGAATGTTTATGTCCATAATTTTTTATGTTGCCTTTAATTTTGTTTTCATTACAGTTTAATACATTCTTACAGTTTAACACTTTTAAATTTGAAGAATGTTTATGTCCATAATTTTTTATGTTGCTTTTAATTTTGTTTTTATTACAATTTATTACTATAAATAATATACACATATGTACAACTTATAATATCTTGTAAGATGATACAAAATTTTCACAAAATTATTATGTACATGATACACCATTGCCTCCACAAATAACAAAATTGTATTATTCACAACACATGGTACAAATTGTCGATTATAAGATTGGTACAACTCACAAAAGCTGATACTATATCAGTAACAGATGCAAAATATACAAAAAAATATAATGTATATGATACATAGTTGATTAAAACTATTTTAACTGTATATTTTGAACTACATCTGATACTATATTCTTTTCACTTGATACAAATAGGTAAACTTGATACTTTGAATATTTAAAATAGTTTTACATGTTGTATATTATAACTTTTGTACACATCACAACAATTGGTATTATTTTAATATCCCACGCCAAAGTTACAAAAATATTAAGTATCAAATACATAAAATTGCTACCAAATTTACTTATCGAATATCTTAGAAGTAATATACAAATAACTACAGCTAATACCATTTTTTAAGCTGATACAAGAAATAAATTATACACACGATATATAACTGCTTCAAATATCTCAACTTTGGATTTTAAACAATAGTTGATACTATATTATTTGCAGTTGATACAAATAGTTCACATTGATACTTTTAATATTTATAATATTTTAACATGCTATATCTTCTAAATTTGTCACATATAATAACAGTTGATACTATTTCACTATCCCATAAAAAAGGTACAAAAAATTAAGTATCAGATACACAACATGTATATCAAACTTACTCTATCAGAAATTAAAAGTAAAAAAAAATAGCCAGAATTGAAAACATAACCTTTTTCATTTATTGCATCAGAAAATAGTAAGCTAAAAGTACTTTGAAAGTATCAAATTTAAGAATTATTAGACTATAAACATCAAAGTAATCTCAAAAAGTAATCATCAAGAATCTTTCGGGTTGAAAGTACATGTTCTTCGATTGTGATCTTCTTGTCCACAACGTCCACAACAGTTTGTGTTTGTGCTTAGCTTTTCATATGAATTTTTCTTGCTTTTTTTCCTTGGTCTACCAAGCATTGTTTTGTATCTTGGAGGCAAGACAACATCTTCCAAAACACCTTCTGGAACTGTCCAATCACTTCTGTCCGGCATTGATTCCTAATAGACGCCTTAAAAGTCCAACAACAATCATCTGAATAACACACTAATACGTAGCTGCAATTATACCATACACATTTATTATTTGATCATGTTTAATGTATCAAACCATAAATTGCAAACAACAAAACAGTGCAATATCAATGTTTCAAACAGGTTAATGATGAACACAGAGTATCATTCTCAAAATGAACATGATACGTTGCTCGGATACAAATTCGAAAATGATATAAAATAAACATATTTACCAAATTTCACATATTATTCTCAAAATGAACATGATACTTTATTAAATTCACACAATTATATACAAATATAATAACCTAACACATTCGGTGCATAGAACACATATTTTTTGTGTTTCATGATCAAATATCAACTAACAAATTATACAAATGAAGAATGTTATCAAATATATGTATCACATACCTTTTGTTATCAGATCTTTTAATAAAATTGAAGTTATTCTTTATTTTGTAATTTGCCATTACAACCACTAGAGTTGCCTTGTCCTTGTACAATTGATTCACTTCCACAAAAGTACTATTTGGATCTGATATATAATTTTCGATCTCCATTTCTGGTAAGTAATAGGAATCAACAATTTTCGATTCAACTATGCTTAGAGCTTTTGCGTCCCTTTTTCAACCTTTAAAACACACAATTGCACCTGTAGTTGGATCGAAATTTTGTATCTATTCATCACTTTTATCCGTTGTATCAATGCATAGTGGATACAAACCGAATCCTACCTCATGTTTCTTCACTTCTATGTATAACTTCACTCCCATATCATTCCTAATACACAATGGAGACTAATTACCTTCCACAACGTATCTTATCTCGATTTTTTTTTCCATTCATCAATAACCAATTCAGCTGTAATGGCTGAAATAAGATTCACAAACGAAATATTTTCTCCAACCACTCGCTCGTAACTAACATCACTTTCCCATATTTCCGAATGCCTTAACAATATCGAAATATTCATTTCGAATCTTCACAAATTTTTTATGCAAAATTTTGTTAATCAAGCTTCTGCAATTTTTTGGATGAAATGGGAGACACAATTACACAATTTGAAATTTAAATTTTCAAGTTTTGTTACATTTTTGTGAAAGGCTGATTGTTTGAAGAAAGAAACGTACCCTTGATTTGTGGGATTTAATTATATTTTCTATTTTTAGTCCCTAAAAAGCGCAGTAAATTGATAACAGAAATCTCTAAATTAAAGTATCCGCGCTTCCCAATTATGTATCCGAAAGGTATTAAAATAAAGGAATTTCTGTAATTTATGAAAGAGTAGGGATAGTATGTAATTTGTATGTTATACTAAGTGGTTTACATAATTTTTACTAAATTTTATTGGATTAAAATTCATACAAATTTGAATTAAATCCATGCTCATTTAGGCTAAATGATTAATTTGGGCTTTATAAATAAATAAAGTCATTTTATTAAATTCAAATCCAAGGTCCATTTCACCTTGAAGCCCAAACCCATGCCACGTGTCACAGTGACTAGGCATCCAAGACCAACAAGGTGACACCACGTGTCCAAATGAGGTGGTAGTCCTAGTCAAATGAAAGAACCAATCACAATCCACCAAGTGTCAAAATGATATCCTTTGGCCAATCACAAGCAACCTTGTCCACTCCCTACAACTATAAATAGGGGATAGACATGACATTCAAGATGATCAAGAAAACTCTTCAACAAGCATTCGGCAATTGGAGAAAGCTACAACATCAACTACATAGCTCTTCGAAGGACTGGTCAACAGAGTTCTTTCCGGAGATCAACTTGAAACGATGAAGCGCTTTTCGACCTTCCCAGAGATCAACAACATCTCAAGGAGGTCTACATCATCCAACAATTCGAGAAGCACGCTACTGAAGGCCCTCAAAACTTGGAGAAGCTTAGGAGAGAAGAATCAAGAGAACAACATAATTGTACTCACAACGATTCATCAATAAAAATTAAATTTTTCTTTTATTTATTTTGCTTGCGGTCAATTTTCAGCGCTTAAGGAAATTTGTTGCGAACAGTCTAATAAGGGAAAATATCTTTTAAATTGAATGAAACTTATCTGTATATTAGCGTCTAAGTCATTTATTCTGTATAGAATTTCGACCACTTTCCTTTTAACCATCATGATTGTTATGATGTACTATATCTAAATGCATGGTTAATAGTATATACCCTAACAATCTCTCACTTAGATGTTTAATCTTAAAAATTGTTAGAATACTATGTCTAAACCCATGATTAATAGTGTATACCCTAACACTGGGAAACAATTCCTATATCCTCAACATGATCCACGCCACTTTTTTTGCATTTAGGCGTCACTCAACAAGAATTAGGTGATATTTTCAATTTTTTTGTACTTGTTAGCTCATGAAATTTTTGGAGATATGACTTCTGGGTACTTTTTTTCCAAAACCTTTATAGAATTATTTGTAAGGACGTGGGAAAAAATTATTATAGCCTCACCATGATCCAATCCTTTTTCTAAGCATTTAGGGCCACTCAACAAGAATTAGAAAAATTTCTTAGTTTTTTGTGTATGTTAGCCCATAGATTTTTGGGTGATATAATTTTGGAGCATTATTTTCCAAAATATTTACAGAACCATCTGTAAGAATATGGGGAACGATTCCTATAGCTTCACGAAACCTCTACAAGGAGTTGAGGGAAATTTATGTGAAACATCACCATTTTTTTGCACATATTTTTGACATTTAGGAGCCATTTTACAAAAACTAGGAGATTTTTTAAATTTCGTGTGTGCTAGCCCATGAATATTTTGGTGAAATGACTTCTGGATGATATTTTTGTAAAACCTTTAAGGAACCATCCGTAGGGAGTTGGGGGGAAAGTACGTGAAGTCTCGCCCTTTTTTCACATATTTTGTCCATTTAGGAGCCATTTTACAGGAATTAGGCAATTTTCTCAATTTTTCGTGTGTGTTAGTTAGCCCATTAATATTTTGGTGATCTGGCTTCCGGATAATTTTTTGCAAATACTTTACGGAACCTTCCGTAGGGATTTGGGGGAGAAGTACGTGAAGCCTCACCATTTTTGCATATATTTTGGGCATTTAGGGGCTATCTTACTGGAATTAAGCATTTTTCTCAATTTTTCGTGTGTGTTAGCTCGTTAATATGTAATGGCATAGCCCGCTAGTGATTTGTCCGCTTTAGGCCTAGACCTGCATGTGTGTAAAACGCGTCACCAGTTGATAAGGTCTTCATACTTATATACCCAACATCTCTCATGTGTTTTACCGATGTGAGACTTTTTATCTTTAGATTGGGTGTCACATACACCCCAATTATGGACTCAGCCTCCTCGTTGAGGTTCGCCCCACCACATGAGATTGTTCTAGACTTGGCACTAAGGTTTTCCTTGTCTTACCAAAATTTTCCTAAACTCAGTTAAACTCTGGCCCACATCAACAAGGCTGACAAAAAATAGCTTTGATACTATTTGTAACGGCCCTACTCGCTAGTGATATAGCCCGTGTTGGGCCGAAATGCTTTGAATTGGGCCTAAAATTTAAAAGGCGAGGGCAAAGTTAGGCCTAAATTTAAAGAGGGATGAAGGGAAATTTGGCCTAAATTAAAGAAGGGTATGGGCTGTAATTTATTTTGGGTCAATGAGTATTTGCTGAATTAGTTTGGATTGGCTATGAAATTGTAATTATTTTGTGTTTTTTGGCTTATTTATGAAGTTTCCCCTAGAAAAAATATCTTTTGGGCCTACTACATTCATAAAGGATGCTAGCTAAATGAGTCGGCCCATTTGTTAACCTAATCCTAAACCCTAACCCTATCTATATAAACGCCCATTACGGAAGTTGAAAAAAAACTCTTAATCGTCCTGAGAACGATGAGATTTATCTCTATAACACTCAATAATTTTTTGGTTGTGGAACTAGGAATTCATCTAGTCAAGTGAGGATTCCTGACAATTAGTGATTCAAGTCGTAATTGTTGCAGACATTTCACCTACGCTAAGGAGAACTATTGTAAGTCTAAGAATTAGTACTTAATCGTTATATTCCAAGTTTAAAATTGTTAATTGAAGTATGAGAGATAAGGTTTTAACTATTCCAATGCAGTATAAAGAAATTTAAAAAAACTTAAGTATTTAAAAGGATATTTTATAAATTGTAAAGAACAAGGAAAGTGTAATTCTTTACCTTAGATTAAAGCACGTGTTCTATGCCTAAATCCCCTTCTTAAATGAAGTTATAATATAACAATATAAAAGAGGTAAAAAAACATGTATAATTTACATAAATCTCATCGTGTTAAGAGCTAATTACATTATTTCCCTACTCTTTTCCAAATTACAAAAAAAATAATCAAATTTATGAATTCTGGATACATAACTGAACTTCCGGATACATAAGCAGACATCTGAATACATAGGTGAGAGATGTATCCGACGGGAGGGATGTATCAGAGAGGGGATAGGACATCCGGATACATTAATGGACTTTTGGATACATCAGTAGACATCCGGATACATATGTCAGAGATGTATCAAAGAGGGGAGAGATGTATCCGAGAGGGGATATAGATGTATTAGTGAGAGGAGAGTGATGTATATGAGAGGGGATTTTTGATTATTTTTTTTAAATGGCAGGGAATTTTAGAATTATGATAAAATAAGATGTGTATTTAGATAATTTTTTCAAAAAACATTAGACATCACATTATCATTATTTTAGACCCGATCCATCCTAACCCACTTTTTTAATCTATCTCTTAGATTACATCATCAAATATATATGTTCTACATTAAGTATATATTTATTTGGCACTACTTTATCAACATTTGGTACAATAAATTCAACTTTGTCATAATCAAATTCCTTGATTAAAAAAAGCAATCCAATAATTCCATTTTTTCTAAATTTGAACTCTTTTGGATGATCTACGGTTGCCACTATTACAACAGATTCAATTATATCAATTATATAATGGGAAATCACCATGCACATATTTGTGTTGTTTATCATTTATTCATCCAATGGTGTAATTTAAGTTGTATATTTACTTTCGTTATATTTTTCAGTTTTCATTATTTAAGCCAATTATGACAGGTAAGACACAAAATAGTATCGAGATGGAAAATTGTGATTGGTAGACATATGTGAAAATTCTTTTATTTATATTTTTATTTCACCTTGTTATCAAGATAATTTTAAAAATAATCACTTCATGACTCGCTTATCACAATTTTGAGATCACTACAGAAATCTATAAACTTCAAATCATAGATCTGTCTCAATTTAGGATTACTCAATACACGTGTTGATAAGAATTAGCATATATTCAATGAAAAAATTAAGGCGTAGGCAAGTTGACCTGAATACAACCCAACAAAAGGAATAAGGTAAAACAAACCAGAGAAAGGAAAACCCATAGTGTATATATAGTATACATGGATCTTCTCTGAATTTGAAAGGGTGAAGTTTTCTTGTATCATTCATGGTATTAAAAGCTATGGAATTATAAATAGTTGAGTTTCACTATTATTATCATCTACATAAAACAAATTTTTATATTATCATTACTCTTTGTAATTCAAAAGAAACCTCTTCACACATATTAATTATTCAAATAACAATCCAAAAAATTCAATCTTCTTTAAATTTTTGTTACTTTCTTTCTTTGTTCCTTTATACACACTGAATCAAGAAAACAAGGTACTTTTTTTTGTGTTATTTTTTCTCTTTGTATGATTTTTTTTAATATATCGTTTACATGCAAATAATGGAATGTATGTTTATAACTAAGGAAAAAAATATTTGATTTGGTTTCCTTTTTTTTTTTTTTGCAATGCATGAAGGAAGATGGATGATTTTGATAAACGGCAAGTTGGGATGAAGAGTGTATTGACATGTGGAATTTGCAAAAAGTTGTGCAAAGATGTCTCAATTATTGAAGAATGTTGTCAGAGATGTAAGAATATTTTTATATTTTAAATTAATTTAATTATTTGTTCTTGTAATTTCATGAAGTTGATAAAATTTTTTGGTGATTTTGATAAATAATTTGTTCTTATCATTCCACGATCTTGAATTTTCAGTATTTTTTTCGTTCTTTTCGATGCTTTTTTAAAAAGATTAATTGAGGTGTAATTTTTTTTTTTTGGGGGGGGGGTATCATTTTTTATATTTGATTGATGTTTGATAAATCATATGTGTACATGTGATTTCATGATCTTGAATTTTTTTTAGTTTTTTAGTTCTTTCCATTTATTTATTTTTACAAATAATATAAATTTTGATTATTTTTTTGGGGTTTCGTTTTTGAATTTACTGATTTTGATAAATCATTTATTCTTGTGAATTGGGTTGAATTTATCATGTTGCTTAACTAAACAGTTTATTTATTTATTTATTAACTTTCTTGTATGATCGGTTTGTTGCATTTGGCCCTAGTCATTAATACTACTGTATTTTTATGTATTATGGTTCAATATTTTTTTGTTTTTTTCTTTCTTATCACTTTTTATTTCTTAATTCATTATATATCATTTTTAATGGAATTTGATTAATTTTTGTTTAATATTTTTTACAATTTGGAAGAATTGCATAATGAGAAAGGTAAAAGAAGAGAAATTGAAAGTTTGTCCAGAATGCAATACAGATATAGGTGTTGCCCCCTTGCAGAACATCAAGTATATTCTCCAATTTTGATTTTTTATACAAATTTTAAATGTATTGAATTATTAATTATTGTGATTTATATAAAAAAAAAATTTACTTCTAATATGTAAATTTTATTTGAGAAGGCATGAAAATCGTATCACATAATGTGGAATAGAGAGAGTCATATAGTCCGTTCGTCCTATTTTATGTGAAAGTGTTACTGTTTAGATAGTTAAACAAAAACAAATTTTGTGAGCATAGTTTTCACAATTTTTTGAATATTATTTATGTTGACTTACAATAATTTTTTCAAATATGTTTTGAAAAATTTGTACCTGAATCAATAGTGAAATCAAGTATTTTGACGGTCATATGTTGACTATAGGCTTAAATTGTAAAAACGAAAATACACTTCTAATACAACCCTAGATTATTCTTCTATATGTCTATGGTGATATATAAGAGTTCTCTTTATGTTTGTGCTGATGAAAAATAACAAGTATTAATAAAAACAAGTTAAGGTCATTGTCCTAGACACCGCTCTTTTTCAAAATGTAAAAATGGTCATTGTCTTTTGATTTTGGCTATAATTTTCCATTTGGTTCATGTTATATGGATACATTATTTATACTCTCTCCATCCTTTTATATGCTAAAGTGTTACTATTCGAGGAGTCAAATATTTTTTGAAAAAAATAATATTTTGATTCTTTAGCTATGTTGATTTAGAGTAAATTTTGTGTATACATTTAATTTTAAGAAATTGAAGAATTTATACCCAAATTCTTAGTCAAACAAAGATGTTTTAATCATCGTACTTCATACCCTTTCACATAATTTGAGACAAAGGAAGTACATATTATAAGTAAAAAATCTCAAATACAAGAACAAGATTTTGACTCAAGGTTATGTCGAACAAGTAAGGAATTTTGTTCCTTGTATATAATGCTTAATTTTTAGGCCTGATCACCAAGTGCAAGGGATCAGAGACGCAGTGTCATGTTATATGAATACAATATTTGTACTCTCTCCATCCTATTATATGTTAAAGTGTTACTATTTAAGGAGTCAAACAATTTTTTTAAGAAAATATTTTGATTCATTAGCTATGTTGATCTGGAGTAATTTTCGTGTATACATTTATTTATTTTTAAATTAAAGAATTTATACCCAAATTCAGAATCAAAATGGTATGTTTTAATCTTCGTACTAGGTACCCTTCCACATAATTTAAGACAAAGAGAGTACATATTATAAGTAAATTTTCAGATACAAGTACATGATTTTGACTCTAGGTTATGTCGAACAAGTAGACAGAACTATAATTTTGTTCCTAGTATATATATGTGTTGTGAAAAGTAAGTATTAATATAACCTTATATAATGCTTAATATTCAGGCCTGATCACCAAGTGCAAGGAATCAGAGACATGGTGTCAAGTAAAAGAAGAGAATTAATTGAGTGTGGACTAATCGAAAAGTCAAAAAAAGGCGAACCCAAAAAATTAGCTCGTGAGGATATTGATCTGAATAAAATTCATGTCATGCTAATAGATACTCTACCATTGCCTTGTCCTCCTGCTCATGTTGTTGTTGGTACAAGTTCAAGGAGAAAAGATAAATCAACCTCTTCCACTATAAATGCTATACCATTTGTTCATGATGATTAAATTCTGAATCAACACAACGTCTCAAGTAGTAGTACTGGAAAGGGAAGAGGTAGAGGTAGAGGTAGAGGAAGAGGTAGAGGAAGAGGAAGAAGAGGATGTTTGCAAAATGATGCTAATATTGATCGTTTTCAAGATCCAACTATATTTAATATGATGTTGTTGATCTGAATAAGGGAAATACGCATCCAGGAAGCTTAACTCAACATAACCAACATGTACAATTCAGAACTACTTTATGTTTAGTCACAATCCTAACTCATTTGGGACTGAGGCGCGTATATTAGTAGTTGTTCTATGGAATTATTTTAATTATATTTTAGAGAAAAACTATAATGAAAAATACAATTATAATTGATATAATCAGATAAAGGGAGATCAGCCAGGAAGTTCAAGTACTCCTCTTCGTTCGGGCAAAGCTACTCAACTTAAACAACAAGTACTTAATTAATTGAAATCCACTTTATGTTTTAAGAAGTCATGTGATAAGCTGTACCTATTTTTTACTTTTGATGTTGCACTTGTGTCGTATTCTCCAGAAGTACACTACTTTTTTCTTAATGGATTAATATTTTTGTTTATATTATATACTAAATGTTGAATTCTTTGGCTTGTTCGTGTATCATTCAAAATACTTTGAATCTCCTTAGTGAATGAAAAGTGTACTAACTCTTGTGATGACTTGTTGAAGGTTAGGAGTAGTGTTTATGCTTCTGAGTCCTCAAAGAATGATAGCATCTCAAAGAAAAATAGAAGTATTGAACCATTGGATAGGATGAATGATTTATCCAAGTCCAGAGAAAGTTCATTGATTACTACTCCACTAATTAATCTTGATGATTATAAAATTGAGGACGACGATGATGATGATGATGAGGACGACGATGATGATGATGAGATGATGATGATGATGATGATGACGACGACGACGATGACGACGACGATGATGATGACGATGATGATGAATGACGATGATGATGATGACGATGATGATGATGACGATGATGAGGATGATGATGAAGAAGAAGAAGAAGATGAGTATGTTCCTTCAAACGAAGAGTATGTGCCTTTGAAAAAATTTAAGGAACACAAAGTTCGCAAACAAAATATTTTTAAAAGATTAGATGTTGTTCAAGCTATAGAAACGCCATCAAGAAGTAGTAATAATAATAATACTAATAACGGAAAAGGGAAAGAGGGACGATGTGGAAGAAAACAAAAATATTCCTCCTCCTGTTAGCGGTGGTGATGATGGTAGTGGTGGTGGAACAAATACTAATGTGGCACTAGTTCAAGGTACTACTGATACAACAGGAGGTACAAGTAGTGGTAGTACTAGAGTAGTGAATGAAAGATATCATCCTATTTGGTTCACTTTGGTTGCATGTGATAAGCAGTGAGTTTCATTCTATGACTTTCAGTTTTATGTATTACTTCTATCTATATTATTTTGATTTATGTTACAATGTTTGACTCGATATGATTGTTTCAAGGAAGGTCCTTCACCCTTACCACAGATTTCTACCCGCTACATAAAGATCAAGTAAGTCTTTAATTACATTTGAACATATATTTACAAAAATATTATGTCCTGCTTATATATATTCTTGAAGTTGTAGATACATTTTGAAATGTTGCTCATTCATTTTTTATTTAAACTGTAGTAGCCATTGTGGCATGCATGAATCAATTTGGTAAAGGTAATTTTTTTTTCTTTTTGTAAGAATTCTCTCTCAAAAGAAGGATAGGTAGCAATGACATAACTAGTAAAGTTATTGCAATATGACTAGGATATCACAAGTTTGTGCTGTGAAAAATGCAAAATAAGACTGTGTGTAATGAACCCTTATAGTCTGGCCCTTTCATGGACATCGTATAGCGAGAGATTAATGGAAGTGCCCCCTCCCTGCCCTCTCCTCGCTTTTCTGTGTAATTGCAATTTTGTATTTTTATTATACTATATACATCTTTTTACTTTCCAAAATACCTCTTAACTTCAATTAATATGTTATACTTCTTTTCTGGTTAAATAGGGATGTGAACAAGCCATCTTCCTACCTAAAGAAGTACCTTGCACAAAAATTGAGTCTTTAGAGTGAAGACGAGGTAATTATATACTTATATCGTCATTCAATATTTGTTGTGATATCTTCTACATGAAACCTGATTATTAATTCTGAATTTCTGATCCTAATAATTTGAAATGTAGGTGGAGCTTCGCATGTTAGAAATGTTGATTCATCCTGAATTGCCTCTCAAACATCTAGAAAAAATGTGGTTACACGTAGCACCTCACTCTGGAAAAAGTTCAGTAAAAGTTGGAGCTTCTGCTGAAGAATTTGTCATGGTTTTGGAATATTCTCGGTCACACCCAAAATTGAATTAGTATATTAACTATGTACAGTATTTCAGTTTCTCTTTCGCTTAGACATTCAAATTTTGCAAGGAGAAAACTTCTTGTTGCATTTTGTTAAACACCTTTCATTTGCGTTTTTTCTTTATAAACTCGATTAGACTTTTTGAGTTACTTGTTTTGCACTCTAGCTATCACTTGTTTATTAAGAATTGTGTTTTTTTTTTTTTTTTCTAAAGATATGTTAGGTTGCATCTTTTTTTGAGATATTGACAGCCAGAGTCAAGGACGAATCTACATAATTAGTTACGAGTTTGACAAACCTTGGCCAGACTATTATATTCGTGTTAAAAATTTCACTTAATAAGGTATAGAAAAATAATCTATATCGAATCCAACAAATTATCATGTACTAGAATTAGTGGCATAGCTACATAGATCAACCCAAGGGTGGTTATTTGAACACTCATAATCAATAACTTTTTTTATGCATATAGAAAATATTACTGACATCAAAGTTAACAGGTTGAAGTGCTCATAAGTTGGTTCGGATACCAACAAGAGAGGGCTTTGTCCACATGTATGATCATGATTGATGTTCATCTTTTGCTGGGGATTGATTCTTGAGACGAAATTGTTCAACATACTGTTTTTTCATGTTACTATCAAACTTCATGAATTTTTTCCCCATTGATTATCTCAATATACGTCTTGATCATGCTATCAGTTACTTTTCTCGCCAAATTTCAATTGCCTCGATTTTGAATCATAAATCATTTTCCTTTCCCTTGAAACCTACTCATATGAACACATTCTAGTTAAATTTGAGAAAACTTGGTTCTGAGAAGAATTCTTTTATAAACTTCTATAACAGGAATCAGAATTTCCAAATATAATTTTTCACTTTGAAAAAAAAAATTATACTTTTTTCGATCTTCACAATGAAACATGGTCAAATGTCTTATTTTATGAGTTATGGATCACATTTTTCTTTGCCATTGTGTTCTAAATATATACTTATATAGATTTTGTAGAAAAATTACTTTTTTTTCTGCCAAACCAGTAAGTTAAAAGGGATGGTTCTGCCCCTGCATCTATACGGTAGGGGAGACAATTGAACGGGTTGGGTCATATTTGGGCGGGTCAAAATGGTCAAGATCCAACTCAACCCAAATTTGTTTGGGTCAAAACGGATCAAGTAATGGGTCATAACCCAATCCGTCCAATTTTTACTAAGTTTTAAAAAAATATTAAAAAGATTTTAGTACCTGATAAAAAAATTATTATGGTTATACATAACAAATTAAATTGGCCGAATGACCTGTGAGACCCTTGTACTTGGCTCTGTTTGTCGGTTGAACCCTCCTACTCATCACTTTGCCAACTAAACCCTTAAACCCATCAGAACACAACATGTAAAGCCCTTTTCTCCCAACCCAACTAAGTAGGAGGGTTCAATTTTGACTACATATCAACTCAATTTTTAATGGATTGAAATGAGCTGAGCCCAAACTTAAATAGGTTGGACAGATTGAATTTTATTTTGTCACACTTAATCTATAAAAATGAAATAAGAAATTGTACAAACCAGTTGAGTAAATCCAAGTGTCAGTGATGTATGTGAGATTATGCATTTCCTTTAAGGAAGGGGATATCTTATGATCCAAAATTATTTCTTCACCAGCATGCCAATAACTCCAAAAATAATCTCCAAGTTTTTGAATCAGTCTTGTTTGAATCTCGAAATCATGTTTATTTACTACTCTCAAAACTTTCACTCCTATTCTTTCAAGCCTTTGTTAATATTCCCAACTCTTGGCCTTGAGAATGAAAATACACAAAAAGGAATAACACGTCCGTCTTTGCGTAAATCTATTCCAATTTCTACAATGTCATAAGCACTTAGCATAGCTAAGCCACCTCCCAAGCTTTGTCCTGCTATTGTTATGCTTAATTCCTCATTCAAATATCAATCTATTAGTCTCTTAACTTCGTTAACATCCTGTTACCTTGCTAACAACTTGCCACGTTGCATTGATCGTGTTTCCTCGTGTTGATGTTCAACAATCTAGCTTCGGTTTTGATTGTTGGATCACGACTAGACATGTTGTAATCTCTAGCTGGTCTTTGTAAGTCCATTATATACGCTATCTCCTCAACATCCTTTGTTGTTTTACGCCAAACAATTGTTATGTCATGGCATCCTAAGTGTGTTGAGTACTCGGCATTTTATACTGCAACATAGCCGATCCAATTTGCTTGGTGACTCAAATTACCCGACCAAATTGAATGAGCGAGGCATTTGGAGACATCATAGCCATGTTTTTCGCCACTGGTGACTTTGGAAAAGAAATTAGGATCGATGCTAAAGCTATGATCCAAATCATGTACAGTGGCGATTTTGTGAAAGAAACTAGGATCGATCTTACAACTACGATCAAAATCATATGCATTGTGACCTGCTTGTAACATATCTCTATATGTATTAGCTCTGCTATAACAGAGGATCAATATGGTGAATCATCCCTTCCTAATCATTTCGACCATGTAACGATCCGAATCGTCGTTATTTAAGAAGGGCAAAATGTCGTGAGTAGCTGGGCTCATTGTCCCGCCAGAGTAGAGTGATGTTGCTACAGCGGCGGCGCCCCAGTAGGATGGGAGCGCAAGAGCGGGATGGTCGGGGGCAGAACTTAATGACGCGAAGTCTTATTTCTTCCTTTTTCTCTAAGTGACAAAAAGAGGCGAGAATCACCCCAGAAACCCTCAAAAGGTTGTTCTAGGCTTGGGAAGGAAGGAGAAATAGATTTCTAGTGCAAGCTCAATGACAACTCGTTGATTCCCAAACAAAATCCACCATCTCGTTGTCTGAAATCCAGGATTGGAGCTACAGTCCCTATGCAGCTGCTTCGCGCCCAGGTAGGCTAGGTTTACTTACTTGAGTAGTCGTAAACTCGTGCTCACTATGTAATATATTGCTAATTGACGGTCGAATTCATATTTAGGCCTTCGGGCACAAAAAAATGAGTGGTTGTACATGTACCCCTAGCTATTAAATTAGATGTGTGCCGTGGGGGAAATCCTCATCCGGGGAACTAGAGGTAGGTGATGGTTCGACCTCCTGTTGTGTTATATATGCTTGTAAATTTCTCCATTGTATGCATGCATGTATGTGAATAGGGAAACATGAATTGAATCTAAGGAAATGATTAAGTATGAACAATTACATGCCATGAACTTGTTGCTTGACTGTGTGACTATGTGCACTGTTCATTATGGGTGTGATTGTGACTGTGACTGTGGTTGTGCTGACTAGATTGGGTGTCACGTTCCGACACATATATTAGACCAGGTGTCATATTCCGACACATATATATATTGGATCGGGTGTCATGTTTCGACACACTAACAATTTAGGCGTAGGTGATATACCGTGAGTTTACGGTATTTCTAATACATTTCACTTAAGAGTTGTGTGTGTCTAGGGCCTTTTAGTATTGGTTTTTATGTGTTTTAATCATATGTTGCAGGAAAGATGTTCAGGCGCGGAAGTAAAGAGACAGCT
>JAJOOS010003957.1:0-21602 GCA_029582725.1 Solanum chiquidenum
GCCAAGAACAACATCTCGAAAATACTGAAGAATCATTCGATTAAGCTACAAATGTATGCAGATAGAACCATATGAGAACTCAGGTTAAAAATGTAAGAATGACCTCAGTAGCTACTTACTATTGACGATAACCTTCGAATTTGAACTGCAAATCCTAGACTATGTATACTTCCTCATTGAACTGCTTCTTCCAAGAATAAGAAAGATAAAACAACGATATACCTGCACAAAACCTTAGTCGAAAATTCTCTCCCCTGTTGATAGTACTAGAAATACAAAAGAGCTGAAAATGCAGAGCAGCCCCGGAATGAAGAATACTGATGTCCAGCTTTCTGGACTGGTAAGATCCAACTGGGCCTCTTTAGCAGCTTCAAGTAGTCGACCAGTGAGATCAACTCCAACGATGCCAGCTAGTGTACCAGCTGTATTTGAAACTCCCATAATAATTCCAGCATACCTTGGAGCAATATCCATGTGATTAACTGCAAAACCGGCTCTTCCTAACGCTAAGAAACCAAGAGCCACGGAGGAACAGAACAGAGCCCCGCTAGGTGTTCTAAAGTAAGGAAGAGCCATCAATGCAAGAGAAGCTACGATGAAACCCACTGTGTTTAAAAGTTTTCTGGTTTTAGTTATAGACAAGATTCTCCTAGTGACAAAGTGATCTGCAATTACTCCGCCAATATTTGAGAATAGAAACATGTTTAAGTAGGGCATCATCTTGGAAGAGCCCATTTCTTGAAGGCTGATCTGGAGACCCAATTCAAAGTATGTTGGAAGCCAGTTCATGAGCACGTAAAGTGCATAATGAAAGGTGAAATTATTCACAACAATTGCCCAAACTGGTAAGCTCGTGACAATTCGTTTCCATGGGATTGTTGGAGTTTTGGTGGGATGTACTCCATTCTCTGCTTTCAACTTTGAACTCCCTCTGAGCGGCAGCAGAGTTTCCCCAAAGCCCGACGCAGTTGCTTTTGGATGCTCAGAACGAGGTGGATCAGCCGCATAACTGAACCAGAGTAGAGACCACATTGCACCTAAAGCTGCTTCAGCAAGAAATACAGATTGCGGACCCCTATACTTCACCAGACTAGGAAGCATAAGCATTCCCATAGCTGCACCCAAGTACATTCCGGATGTTGTAAATGAAACAGATCTTGATCTTTCATGCGGCGGTACCCACTGTGCAAGGACAGTGTGGATGGACGGAAAAATGAAACCTTGGGCCACACCAACAAGCAAACGGGCTATTACCAGGACAATTGTTCGGTTTGGGTCAAGTGGTACAAAAGCACATGTCAAAGACCATAAGAGAAAAGAAAGGAGGAGGACACGCCGTCCACCAATCTTTTGAGCTGCCCAACCACCAGGTACTTGTGAGCATGCATATCCATAGTAAAAGGTCGACAAAATCACACCTTTGCTACTCTGATTTACTCCTGCAGCATCAGCAGCAGTAGTATACGCAATAGAGAAGCCCACCCGCTCTATGTAGCAGACAGAAGTGCAGATGAACATCAAAAATACAATTAAATAGCGCCTTGGAAATCGACTGCTGCCCATTATATGCTAGTTTGTAAATGCAAGCCATACACTAGATGACTTGAATTTCTGTTGAGTAATCCACTAAACAGTGATGTTTAGCAGGCTTGAAACTAATTGACAGAAAGAAAGAGTCAGATAAAATATCTCATTTTAGTAAAATTTAACCATATAGATATCAAACATTAGTAGTAAATCACGCAAAAGCAACTCAAAGAGATTCCAAACAGGGGAATACAGGAAACAAGGGAGAAAAGCACGGAAGGTAGGGAAAATGCAACTGAAAACAAATGGTATAACTCAGATGTTGCATTTCAACTCAACAATATCACCTCAAAGAAACAACTTTTACTGCAAAATTTAGACTTTCAGATCCAAGAATCTAAGACAACATTGTTCAGATGTACGTTGCTCGGACTCTTCAAAAATGTTGTTGCACTCGTATCAAATCCTCCAAAAATGCACTACTTTTGGAGGATCCGACATGCACCTATTAACATTTTTGATGAGTGAGCAACATAGGTTCAGATATTACTAACAGTTGCGAGGGTTCTGAATGATGCAAATTATTTTAAGAAGTAGCCTTTATCTGAAGCTTCAGAGGTGTACGAATTCCTCATATAACTAATGGACAGAAGCAGATTTGATCACTTTATAAAAGGATGTCAGAGAATTGGCTGTCACAAGAATATAACTACCACAGAAAGTCACACCTGCTAATCTAAAATTCATTTAACCGTATCCTTAGCATTGTTAGAGATTGCTTTGACATATAACCTACCATAAGTTTCTCCAAGTTTTTTATTTTCCTACTCAAAACTTCAAACCCTTCTTTTTTTTTAAAAAGCAAGTAAAGACTTTTCATATGGTTTCAGCACCGAGAATTGTACTGCTGTTAAAATATTACATTGAAACTCATATTTGCAGCGAGTAAATAAAACCTACCAATTTTCCTTCATTATACATCTCCACAAAATTACAACATGTAGTGGAATTACTTAAATATTAAAACTTCAAAATCCGGATGGAAGTAGCTTTGCCCTTCAAAACACCTCAAATTCTTTTCCCTGGTATAGTCCAAAATACACAACAAGAATCTTACCCCCATTCCCATTTCCAGCATCTCACTCTGGAGCTTGCATCTAACTCAACTCCAGAATTTAGCTCATGAGTTAAGGATGCAAACACCATATTCCTTCAACTAATGTGGAACGCTCTAACAAGAATCTAATTCCCATTCCCATTTCCAACATCTCGCTCTGGAGCTTGCATCTTACTCAACTCCAAAATTCAGCTCACGAGTTAAGGATTGCAAACACCATGTTCCTTCAACTAATGTGACACACTCTAACAAGAATTTTACCCCCATTCCCATTTCCAGCATCTCGCTCTGGAGCTCGCATCTATACTCAACTCCAAAATTCAACTCACGAGATAAGGATTGCAAACACCATATTCCTACCCCCATTCCCATTTCCAGCATCTCACTCTGGAGCTTACATCTAACTCAATTCCAAAATTCAGCTCACGAGTTAAGGATTGCAAACACCATATTCCTTCAACTAATGTGAGACGACACTCTAACAGCAATCTAACCCCCACCCCCACCCCCACCCTATTCCCATTTCCAGCATCATATGAGAAGCAAAAAAATATTTTTTTGTTGTCAACTCTTATCAAAATATCAATCAATTCAGCTATATAAATCCAGCTTTAAAACAATAAATAAAAGTTACTAAACAAGAACAGAAAGTGAAACAATGACAAAGATCGCATCTTTACTACCAACCTCTCAATAGGTCAACGAAAAGTCCCCCCAAAACCTTAAAATCTATGAAAAAGAAACCCCATTTATCAAATTAAACAGAAATTCACAATACCCAGAAGTTCAAAACACAAAAAGATTACTTCAAAAATGTATAAAGCACCATCAAGCTTAAATTTTTACCACAAATCAGAAGAAACTTGACACTGGGTATTTGCAAGAAGACGAACACTTCACTGAAGATCAAGAAATCACTGTCACTTCCATGGCCAAAATCTTAATTGTTAATTCAAACAGCATTGTGAAGAGAGGGGTTTTCTAGATGAAGAAGAGACTGGGGAAGGTATTGGGTGGGGTGGGGGGGGGGGGGCTAAGTCGTAGGTTCCCAGAGTTGACAAAGAGAGGTTTACGAGTGCAGGACTCTTTTTTATTTTATTTCTTACAAATAGGCAAAGGGGTTATGCCTTTAAAATACGTGAAATTCATTATAGTTTTATCATATGATAATAGTTTGATTTAATTATTTTCCGTTTTTTATTGAGCCAAAAATGTCGGTTTATCTTATAATTTATGATTTGTTCATTTATAAGTAACATGATTTAAGTCTGTTTGGAGCAAAAACTACATGTCTTTTTAAATGCATTACAATTTACAAGTAGCATACCTTACTTGCACTCATCTTTATTGTCATATTGCTAAACACTATGCATTTTGATTATCTGCATTTGTCTATAAGCAGTTTTCATCACAAATCAATCAATCAACTACGTTTCAATTTCAAGCCAGTTTGATTCTATTTAGCGATTTGCATTCAGATACTCAATACTCTTTTGTTAGGATAAATTAAGGATTCCACAATACTCGAGATTCGTCAAGTCTCATGATTGTAGGCAAATATTTGAGTTTATTGTTATCTACAACATTCTCTACGATTGAATGTTGAAATACACAGTATAAGATTCATCTCTAAAGCTAAGCAATGGTGACAAAATGAAGTTTCTCTTTGCCCCTTTCGCCACGAAACTGATAGGATGATACTCACTAATGCCATTTCCCAGTTTAAAACTTGATGCTTGTTTGAATCCAGCATCCAAGGACTTCGAGTTGCAGCTAAGCTTGACAGTTGAACTCGATTTGTAGTCCACACTGCTATAGATGAAACACCCTTTCTCTGCTTCAGACTCGAGAGAAACTGTATTGTCCTTCCCGTCCAATCCAGCTGTCAAACGGAACAAGGAACCACCATCGTCTGAGGAGGCCGCAATCCTGAGGCTTTGTTCTTGTCCTTGATGAGATATGAACATTCCAGGGAGATCAAAGAGCTCTAACATGACTTGTTTTCCTATGATATCTTTATGTTGTGAAGGCTTGACAGATGATTTTTCGAGTGAAATGAGTCTGAACGTACCGCTAACAGCAGCATCTGCTCCAGCTTCAGGGTACTTATCCATTTGAATGGACTGATTAGAGTTTGTTAGAACGAATGTTGAGTTGCCGGATTCTTGCATCAGAGATATCAAATCAGAGTTATAGTCAGCTGGGACGGGAGTGATCAAGTTCGAAAGAGCAGTCGTTGATTGTGTTTCGATGTCCCAATCACCACTTGAATGACCAGCAAGAAGGTATGGACCATAAAGAATTGCCTGAACGGATGCATATTCAGGACGGTCATCTGAAGCATCACACAAGAATTTCTTAGTGATAACACAATCGTGAGATATCTTCTCCACACGAAAATCTGATAAGAGTAGTAGAAACACACAAAAGAAGTACCTTGTATGGCCTCAGTTCTAAGAATCATGGGTAGCTCGAGAGTGATTGTGTCGCCTTGACCCCAAGTTTTGGTTATAGTCAGGAAATTACCTGCATCAACAAGTAGAAACGAAACACCATAAAACTCTTTCTTTAAGGTTATCAATTATATAAAGACCATAACTAGGCAGAGAAAATGATTTGATGATAATAAAGAGGCATCAGATGAATGAAAATGTCACACCTGGTGTTGGTAGAGACAAATCCTTTCCATTTAACGTTGCCTTTGCGCCACTTGAATGTGTCCAGCTCGGTATTCTCAAGTTCAACGTAGACGCTGCACCACTTGAATGCTGAAAGAAACATACAGAATATAATCTACTGATCGTTCAAAAGACAATACTCAAGGTAAGTTGTCCTGCATGCTATTTGATCAGCTAGATGAAAATGAAATTCGGCAAAATTTTGAAGATAAACATGACAGAATGAATGCGTACCCCATTTGAAGATATTGTAATTGTCACTCGTAGGCGATTATCCCATGAAACAACAGGCTCGATTTTCTGACTCACCGAGACCTGTCCAGATTTCCAATCAAGAGAGCTAGGTATATACTGGATAATGTAGAGGCCTGGAGAATTCTCCTTCTCTTCGAAATATATAGAATCTCCCAACTTGGAGAATGATTCAATTCCTTTGAAGGACACAAAGGGAAACCAAATGTTAGAATCATTACAGGTTTTCATAGGTTACGAATCTTTAAGGTAAACTCGGAATTGTCAGATAATCACCTGTCCCATAGCAGCACCAAAAGGAATTGAACTGTGTTCCCCAATTGTGGTAGCTCCGAGCCTTGGATTTGCCACGACCAAGTGGAAGCATATATATCATAACTCCAGGATCTGTTCCCCTTTGGATGCCGAGTACACCATTTGTTAAGGCACGTTCATAGTAATCAGCATATGCCATTTCTTTGGTCCATCTGAATAAGTGTCGGGAAACCTACAGAGATATCAAACAAAAACACTTGCATCACTTGGTTCTTCACCTATGAACAAATATAAACTGCAATAGTACTTTAGCTCCTTTCTCTATTTCTCATTTCACTGAGAAATGAACCTATGAAAGTTTTCATTTCTAAATAGACAAAATATTATAACACACCTTCAGCATGTTATAGGTCGTACAGGATTCCTCATTCTCGGTTTGTAGTGTGCTTGCCAACCGCTTTGGATCGGACCTGATAAGGATCAAAATGTCAAAGAGGAGCTAATTTTGTGCATATAAGAAGTATACTTAATCAAACACGAAACAAAACTGATGCATCAATTAAGTTAAATTTCTTGGATTGGCTCTTACCAAAACTCACTGACTGATGTCCCACCAGTTGCATAGCTGTGTGAAGAATTGACGATATCCATAAAGTACGTCCCAATTTCCTGTCAAACAAAGTCCAATAACTTAAGAAGATCGAACTTCCTGTCGAACAACTTGAAAAGCAAACCATTTACCTTGTATAGGGGATCCCCAGTAATTTCATAGCGCATTTGAGATCCAACAACAACAGGGATGTGTGTATTGGCATGAAAACCTGATATATCATCAGCCTGTTGTAATAAAAGACATTAGGAAATGGGACAGAAACGGATCGTCTCCTCTAGACGAAACAATTAAGTACTCTTTCTTTGATATGTTGATTATTATAACACATCCAGTTGAGTTTTACAGAATGGTAATTAGGATAACCACTAAAACAACATTTTTATGTGAGCCAGTGAATTAGAATTTGCGGAGAAGTGCAATTTACACCTTTAAAGCTAAGAGTCCTAGAAAGCATGGTTTGTCAAAAAGATGAGCCAGCAGTAAATGCTTTGAATTGCCCTGCAAAACCAATAAAAGGAAGTGTTAAGTCAGGATAATTGTGTTGTATACATTTATTTGCTTAGTAAGATTCTCTGTCGAAAAGAAAATCGGACATAAACGAAAATATGTAATCTTTATCATTGGTCCGATAGGCATTACATTTGACACACAAGTGCAGAATCCAACAACAACAACATATCCAGTGTATCCCACAAAATGGGATTTGGGGAGGGTAGATGTACGCAGACCTTACCCCCTACAGCAGAGGTAGAGAGGCTGTTTCCGATAGACTCCCAGCTCAAGGAAAAACAGTCCAAAGCAGTTCGGAAAAAGAAGTAACGGAACACAAGGAGCAGAATACAAAAAATGCAAATGTAAAGAAGAACAAATATACAGATTCCTGCCCAAAATTCACATACATTTGTATCTAATTCAAGTCCAATTGAGAATTCCAAACAAGAAATCAGTTCACGTGTGCTCATTTGTGACGTCGACATCAACTGGAACAGAAATTATACAACAGAAACTAGAAAGATAAGAAATTGTAAGGCAGTTCATTGACATAATATGCGTACCGTTACACTGTATAACTTATAAAGAACATCATTCATGCCACCAGTTTCTTCATTCAAGGATAGCCAGTGTCGTTCAATGGTATACTTTGTTATCACATTTTGCACTCGATTGTAGAAGTACTCGGCCATCCATGTAGTCATTTTCAAAGCTTGATCATTACCAGCTACCATATACTGGTCCAAGAGACCAGCCAATATCTGTTAAATCCAACGAAATAAGCCGCTTATTCAAGAACAAAAACAGATGGAGATACAAGATTTTTTAACAAGTTAGTTTACTTCACCTTGTGAATTGTGTAGTATGGTGCCCATACTGGTTTTATAGCTTCAAAGCGGTCAAAAAGCTCAGATGGAAAAGCGGATAGATATCCCGAGCCCATTGTCTCCTGACAGGCAGAAAGCGCAGAAACAACAGCAGACATTTTCTGTTTGAGGCTGTCGTTATGTGTGCTAGCCCACATAAATGCTGAGGCACTAAGGTAATGACCTTTTCAAGTTACAGTTAACGTCAGTAAATAAATAAATCATACACGAATACGAGCACATATAATTGAATGAAGTATAAATGCCAAAAACTTGTCTTAAATGATCGGAAAGTAAACATACTGAGAAGCAACAAGTAAAGCAAAACCAATTAAACATGCTACTGTATTCTGGTCATTAGTTCAGTATTAGGAATTGATACAGCAACTAGGCCTCAGGCCCAAACAAGTTGGGTATGAATTTCCACTTCTTCGTTTAAGCTCATGATAAGTGTTAGACATTGCTACACCTTTCCTTGTTGGTCCGTTCCAAAAAGAGTGCCTCTTTCTATGTTCAGTAAGTTCTCCAATTCCAACATTCTACATGGTAAGTTTTACGACCACAAGATTTAAAGGACTACATGTACATCTTTAAATCCACAAGATTCAAAAGTCTCCCTTTATTTCTTAAACTCCGTGTCAAGTCAAACTAAGACACTCAAATTGGGACCGAGGGAGTAAAAGATTCTAGCAAGCCATTCTATAGAATCATATTTTCAGGACATCAACAGAAACTAGTCGCAATACATTGTTCTTAAATGAGTACAAAGGAGGAATGCAGGGGAAGCAATTTAACAAATCTTTGGTAAATATTGATTTAAGCCACATTTCAATATGTTTTTCGAATTCAAGTTGCACAATAAAAGTGTAGTTTTTTTCATGAAAAACATAAGTCATACATGGCAACGAATTCTACAAGAACAAGGAGTACATCACAAGTGACCATACATGAAATTAACCCTGAACAAGAATTACTCAAAAAATACAGAAAACAGGACTAACCTACAAAATGACCGCGAAGCTCGACACCCGGAGCCTCCCAGCCTCCATATGGATCACCAGGAGTCTCCAAACCAGCAGTTTTCCTAAAACTCCATACCAAACTATCAACATCCAACATCAACAAATACTCCAAATTAGTCTGTTGAGCTATTCCATGCATTGAATTTGGTTCTAATCTCACATCATGAAGTGAAACTTCATTCAACAAACCATCAATCCCTTTAACACCACCAGAATTCTTAATCTTTCTATACATCATCACCCAATCAAATTCCTCTTCCTCCCTCAACATCTTCCTAGGATGCAAATTACTCCAAGCCGAATCATCGGTAGGAGTCAAATGATAATGAGAAAACATCTCTTCTCTCCAAGATTCATTATTTGAAGATAACAACTCATATCTTAGACTATGTGATGATAATTGAGTAGGAACGTTAGTACACTCCTTACTCAAAACACTCCCACATAACATAGCAAAAAACACCACACCCCACACTTTCAAGAACACTAAAGATTTCATCTTTATCAAAAAAAATGAACCCCCAATGAATCAAAAAAGTTGTAAACTCTCAGGAAAAGCTCAAATTTCAATAAAAAATGTACCTTTAATAAACAAAAGACTTCATTTTGATCAAAACAATGAACCTCACAAGCTCATTCAAACCTCAAAATTCATAAAGATTGTACCTTTAAAGAACATTAGAACAAAAAAAAAAATCAATCTTTATTTTTTTTTAGAATAATAAGAGAGCAAAACCAAACCCCACCAATTTATACCAATCAATGAATAAAGAATGTTGACAATTGAACCAACTAAATACCAGAGTCCCGTGAAAGGCAAGAGTTGGTTTTTATTGTATAACAAAAAATAATCCACAAACTATAGATATTTTTTTGTCTCTAGTGAAAGCAAAAAAATATATAGAGCAGAAAAAAACAAGAAAATTAAAACCCCATTACAGAAATGAGCAAAAAAAAAATAAGACACATTAAAATCAAAATTATTATACTCCAAAACTGAACTTTCACAAATAAAATGCTCTTGGAGCTTAAACAATAAGACAAAAAAGGAATGGAGTTTAAGCTAAGACATAGTAAAAGATAAGATATTGATGGGTAAAATTATCAACATATATATATATAGATATATAATATACAAAATCTATGGGTCAGTAAAATATAGATATTGACAGAAGAGAATCATGGATGGGTTGTTTGGAGTTAATTCAGGAAGTGGTACCAAGATTTTCTAACAAATTTTAACATCAAATAATAATGTATTAGTTTGACTGAATACTAAATTTGAAACAAATAAAATAAATTGTTATTAATGTTATAACTTCGTTTTTGACTGAATACGAAATTTGAAGCAAATAAAGAAAATAGTTATTGATGATGTAACGTAATTTTTTGACTCAATACAAAATTTGATGCAAATAAAGAAAATAGTTATTAATATTATGATCTTACATTAAAGAGGTTATATCTTCTGAAATTTGCTAGATAGTCCCTAGCTCTGGACTGTTTCAATCATATCTTTATTTATTATTTTTGACTAATTAAAATGTTAATTTCTTTTAAATAAATATTTTCAGTTTAATTCATGTTCAATAAATAAAAAGAAAGTTAAAATGATGTCTTTCCTTCATACTTCATATACATCAATCAAAAACTTCAAAGTATATCTTTTCACGGATAAAAAATAAATTGTTCAATCGAATATTGTTCTTTTAAAAAAAAATTATCGGTTAAAAAAGAGATAATCTATTATTTTTGCTTTTAAAAAAATAAAAAATTCAATAAGAGGAAAAAAATAGGAGATTGAAAATGAAAGTCAATCTATCATCCATCACAATATTTATACTCAATATCTTCATTTTGCTTATTGTCTCTATATACCTATCTAGCAAGAAAAAAAAAAATTAAACTAAGTCACTTAAAGCAAGTATTAGCTAAAATTTTAATAAATATTAAAGTTTGAGCTAAAAATTGTAATATTATTTTAAATTGAAAATATAATGATTAAACACATTAAAATAACAACAATTAATATTAAATAAGCTTGCAATTGAATAGGTATATATGCTATTCGATAAACTTACCCTCGAATAAGCATGCATTTGAATAAACTTATAATTGCACAATCAGGCAACTTACCCCACAACTTTCATTTTTCTAGAATAAGAAGTCAAATTCAATTTATTCATATATTAGTCCAAAAGATGAATAATATATCTATTATCTCTCTGTATACTTTGCTCTGATATCTTTACATTATATTATTTATTTATAACATATTATAATAATAATCATGTGGGGTGGGTGGGAACATTTTGGCATTATTTTCATTCTTCTATGTTATCTTGTGATTTGTGAATTGGACTAAAGTGATCACCCGTGAATTTCATATTCCTATTTCGAGGCAACTGCCCCCCACCCCCCCTCCCCCGCACACCAAAAAAAATAGAAAAGAAAACAAAAACTTAAACGTGAGGTATTATTTTAATAAATTCTAAAATTAATATTAAAAAATATTGTAACAAAATCGAGACAAATCCGATTTTAAGTCAGGAAGTAAATGATATTCCTTGCTTCTGAATTACATCTGATTATATTTTATTGAAATCGAAAGATATTAATAATTTTTTTAAGAATTGACTATCATATATATAAATTGCGATTGAAAGAGTAAAATACATTTAGTACAATATTATTTTGTGTCACCAAAGGACAACTATCTTGCTTGAAGAGATGGACAAAGAAAAAAAAATATTTCTTGAAGAGAGAGGTAATCTTTTAATTATTAAATTTTAAATTTTAAAAAAATACTCTAACAAATCCAGACAAATTTGATCCAGCAAAGAAAGATATTTTATTAACATGTTTTTTTCTTAGTAAGTTAATAATGTAATAAACTAAGTAAGCCAATATAAAATATTAGATTGTAAAAAGTAGAATTAAAGATTAAATATAAAATATTAGAGTCAAGAAAGTGGAAAGACTAAATACAAAATATTAGATCGTAGAAAGTGAAAAGACAAAATATAAATTATTAGATTGCAGAAAATAGAAAGCCTAAATATAAAACATTAGATTGTAGAAAATAGAAAGAATAATATCAAATTAAGTCACACTTTAAAAAGGTGAAATTAGTAATCAAAATACTAAGATCAATAATATTTTATGATAAATCAAAATATATTAATAGTGGAGGAAAATAGCTTCATGAATAAATAAAAGTATATGATGTAATAAAATGTCTTCCTAATTACTCCATATATCCCTAATTACTTGTCCACTTTTGGAATGACACACCTATTAAGAAAATAATTAATGACATAATGAGTTTGCCATTTTACCTCTATTAATTATGAAGTGGATGAAAAATTCTACATTTTTCAAAGTAATTAATCATTTAATTGTGGGTATAATAGGTAAAAAAAATTGTTCTTTCTTGATTTGTCAAAATGGACAAGTAATTAAAAATAACTATAAAAAAAAAGTGAACAAATAAATAGGGACAGAGAGAGTACATTGAGAATAATTTATTTAAATCAATACTTATAAAGAAGTATATAACTATATTAGAGGTGTACTTCAATTCATTTTTTTAGTGTTTTTTTTTACCTTTCCTCTTTTTATGATTCCAAACTTTCTTGCTAGTTGTCATCAACTCTATGAATATTCCCCTTCACCCACCCAACCTCATGTTCTTTTTTTCTCCTCTTTTTCCAAAATGAAAAATAATTTAGATTTACGTCGTATAAAGTCTATTTAATGGAAAATACTTTTTGAATATAGTAAAATGATAAGTTTACTATATTACTTTTTAAATATAAAAAAATTAATATTTTGGAATATACATTGAAAAATGATTATAATCAATTGTTAAAGTAAATTAGGAATTAAGTGATAAATTATTTTTTAATTTTTAAAAATTGAACATCTACTTTAATATAGTAGATAAATAATAGTGGACAAAGAGAGTACTAGATATACATTCCTAGGGCATAAAATAGTACAATGATGAAGAGTTAAATTCTTACATTACATTTAGGACGATATGTTGTTACTTCCTCCATCTTAAATTCTTTATCGAAATTTTTAAAAATAGTTATTTTAATTTATTTATCATTTTTGAAGTTTAAGACAAATTTATTATTTTTCTTAGTAGTTATTGTTATTAAAAACGGCAAATAACGAAATTATAAGTGATAATATGATTGTATGAATATTAATAAAGGATAGAATAAATAAGAGGCTTATATAAAAGAATCGCGACAAATAATATGAGGACGAAATTATAAGTGATAATATGTTTGTATGAATATTAATAAAGGATAAAATAAATAAGAGGCTTATATAAAAGAATCACAACAAATAATATGCGGTGAAAGTACTTAGCTAGCGTTTGGCCATAAATTTCTAAATATTCTTGGCAAATATTATTTGGGTGAAATTTCATCATGTGTTTGGCCATAGTATTTGGAAAACATATTTCACTTTTTTAGAAAAATATGATTTATATCTATAAGTTTTAAAAACCATCAAAACTAACCATAAGTTTGTATTACAAGTCAAATGGATCTTCGTTGCAATAAATAACAAGTAGTGTCCATGACACTGGAGCAATGTGATAGTTTGGAGTGAGTGCAACAAGCATCATTTCGTACATCGTGAAGTAGACAAAGCATATAACTTTGTTACCCTGAGCCGATTGTTCATCATTTTCATCAACAACCATATCATCACTTTCATATTCACTTAATATTTCATCACTATTTTATTTTCACGTAAAAAATTATGTAATACAACGCAAACAACTACTATAGATGGTGTTTTGGTAAAAGATAAAAGTTTGGTGTAAAATTTCATTTTTTAAAAGATCTCAAATAATGAAATTTGGCCCAAATACTAGAAAAACTAGTATTTGGAAATTTGGGATATTTGCCAAATAATGACAATTCTATGGACAAACACTATTTGCCAAATCTTCCCCCAAATATTACTTGGAAAATCTATGGCCAAATGGGTAAAGATACTTCATTTTTTCATTTTTTTCATTTACACTCTGGAACTTTTGATGAGGCACCTTGATAGTCACAAAAGTGACCAATCATTTTCTTGATTAAAATTGTACGATTTATAATCAATCAATTCATCTCTGTGCTCAAACTGTGACTAAATATTATCGTCAAACAGTTTTTGGTACTATATAGCCAAAATTTGAAATATTGAAGAAATTATTGCAATAGATATTTGGCTAAACACATATAAGTTTAAATTTAATTAAAATATGTGCAACTTTGATTCCGTGAATCTTGGCAAGTATAATTATATGTGTTATATCAAATATATCTGTGGACGATAGCATTCGATAAATAATTTGTTGGAAATTTATTAATTGATGTCAAAACCAATTGAATTGGAAGGTTGGGTCCATTACATATACTTTGTGGTTATAGACTCTTGATAAGTTAATTCACATC
The DNA here is from genome assembly GCA_029582725.1 of Solanum chiquidenum. NCBI lineage: Eukaryota > Viridiplantae > Streptophyta > Magnoliopsida > Solanales > Solanaceae > Solanum > Solanum chiquidenum. The sequence continues at coordinate 14,291 of JAJOOS010003957.1, forward strand.
AAGAGAGTGAAGATATTATATTCCAACCATATTAATTTTGAATAATTAGCAATAAATTCGAAAGTGAATTCAAAAGCTAAACTCCACAAATTTTATTTTTATAGTCTTATTATTGAACTCAATACACTTTGTAATTATAGGATCGGATTTTATAATTATTTGTCAAAATTTTAACTAAAGCAATATATGAGTTCTCCAAACTTCTTGAGCGTCTTGGATGAACAAAGTTATTCGGTGGTTATGTTATTGGTAGCAGATAGCAGGTACCTATAAAATGTTCAAATTTGGTAGCAGAGAGTTAGACTAAAGAATTTTATCAAGTTGAAATTCAAAAAATAAATAAATATATATATATAAGAAAGTAAACACATAAAAAATCAATTGAGATTTTTTCGATGTTCCTTACCCCACCAAAACTTCAGGCCCTGATTGAATCATATACACAAGTTGACCTGAACAGGTGCAATTATTACAAAAGAAAATGAAATTTTAGTAACTTTACCTACGTATATATAAATATATCCTAAAAAAATATCGAATTCAATTGAACAGACATTATACATTAGAGATGTACCTTTGAATGATGTCTCTATTATTGATGTCATAATCAGTTGAGTTGGAAAGTTGGGTCCATTACATGTACTTGTTGCTTTTATGGTTTATAATTCATCACATCACGGGACCATATAATAATATATGCTTTTATCACCAAAAATAAAAGACAGATTAAAAAGTATATATATATAGTACTATTTTAAGATTATTTTTCTTGTGGGTTTTTGCTTCTCTCTATTGGTCATAGGATAAAGTTTAGGAATTGTTAGTTAATGCATTCAAATGTTAGTTATATGGCATTTAATTCCCACGTCATATATATAATTTTATTTAAAAGTTAGATAATTAAAGTATCTGTTTGTGCACTATAAAAGTTGGAGGTCAAATTTAAAATTTGAAGCCAAATTTAGGGTCCAATATATGTATTATGCCTATTTTTTATTGGTACAATGAAAATTTGATTAAATAACATTTTGAAAGTTGATGTGTGTCTGCCTAACAAATATTGCCCATTAATTTTATGCAGTTTAGATGCTTGAGCACGACTTATAATTCACATCATGGGACCATTAACCATACAATATTATTTTGTGTTTGATTAGGTACTTTTGATACAAACATTAAAAATTGGAAGTTATTGTTTCCAATGTCATAAATTTTTAAATTTTTTATTTGATTTAATAATTTTTGTTATTCGGAATTTATTGATTCAGATTAATCTAAACTTGCCATCATGTATGATTCATTTTAAGGGGAAGAAGTTCTCTATAAGAGATTAATCTATTTCCCGGGATCAAACCTTACTTACATCAAATTTTGAGTCAATCAATTTTTCTTAAAGATTATTTATTATTTTTCCTCATAATATTTTAAAAATTCCGGTTTTAAAAAATATATATCATATAGTTTTTAAAAATTCTATTTTTGAGTAGTTGAAATATATAAAACCAAACTTGACCATTAAAATGCCAAAATGGTCGACTATTGTAGGAGAAATCAATTAAAATAATAATTTATTTATTAAAATAATAAATACCACTAATTAATTCACCTACACCGCCACGAAACACATGTAAACCACCGCTAAATAACCATAAAATGCACCAATAATTGCCGCTAAAATTTTAATATCGCAAGGTGGTAATCCAATTAATCGCTAATGCACTTAAATTGCCACTAAATATTGCTTTATTATATGAAGGGGTTGCAGAAATTAATTAAATCCATAGCATTTTATAGTAAGTAGAGTAACATTATATTTTATCTTCCATACTAAAATGATTCAATATTTGGTTCACTTTATTTTCTTATCTCCCATAAATTGTATATTTCATTGTTTTGCTATTAATATAGTAAGTGAACAAATTCACAATTGCTGGAAGAATAGATGAAACTACATAAATTCTCAATAAAAAAAAGAGCTTTGATATCATGCCTTTGAACTCATAATATTCAATTGAACAATTATGTGGAAACATACAAAATACAATAAAATTTAATGAAATGACAAGACAATTGCAACCCAAGTTAATAAAAAAAAAAGACAAAAAAACAACAAATAAAGATTACGAATGCGTTTAACTCATAATATGAGAACCATTTTGGTTATGTGTGTTGATCTGAAGAAGGATTTCCTTGAAACATGTTGAACATGTGAAGATGGAAATTTAATAATATGGAGGTGGTGGTGATAGGGAAGGAGTTGAAGATGATTCATGGTGGTAAGAAGGAGGTGGTGATGGAGAAGGTGATGGTTTCTTGTAATAGTCATTCTTTGGCAAAGAAGACACCTTGTATTCTTGTTTAGGTACTGAGGGTACCTCTGGAGCAGATGACACCTTCTTGTAGTTATCTTTTGAAACTGATGGTTTCTTGTAATAGTCATCCTTTGGCAAAAAAGGCACCTTGTAATCTGGTTTAGGTACTGAGGGTACCTCTGGAACAGATGACACCTTCTTGTAGTTATCTTCTGGAACTGATGGTTTCTTGTAATAGTCATTCTTTGGCAAAGAAGGCACCGTGTATTCTTGTTTAGGTACTGAGGGTACCTTTGGAACAAATGACACCTTCTTGTAGTTATCTTCTGGAACTGATGATTTCTTGTAATAGTCATCCTTTGGCAAAGAAGGTACCTTGTATTCCTGTTTAGGTACTGAGGGTACCTTTGGAACAGATGAGACCTTCTTGTAGTTATCTTTCGGAACTGATGACTTTTTGTAGTAATCATTCTTTGGCAAAGATGACACCTTATATTCTTGTTTAGGCACAAAGGGCACTTTGTATTCCTGTTCAGGAACTGAGGGTACTTTCTTGTAGTTATCTTTTGAAACTAATGACTTTTTGTAGTAATCATTCTTTGGCACAGAGGGTACCTTGAATTCCACACTTTTGGTTACTGTAGTAGGTACTTTATTGTATGTTGTATCTGTTGATTCATAAGAATAAGGTGAGTATGCCATAGTAGAAGTGGCAATCAAGAAAAATGTCAAAGCACACGCAAATTGAGGCCATTGCTTCTTCATTTGGCTACCCATTGAGAATATTTGTATTCTAATTAAGGCTAGATAGTTGTTATGTTTTTGTTTTTCTTGTGTATTCTCGAATGGAGGAAATAGGAGTTTATATAGCTCAACTAAGATGGTGACTTGATGATTTTAATGCTACCAAATAATCCAAACATATAAAAAAAATTCCCATATTTTTGGTTAATATATGCTATTCCACTAATTAGGTCTTGAGATAATGGAAAGCCATGAGCAATTAATTCATATCGAGTTACCTATTTTTTAAAAATTAATTCCAATTTTTTATTGACTTCCAAGAATGTTGTTCTTGTTCCCTTTTGTTGGTACATTGGATATTTGGTTAAATAATATATATGTTGGCCTAATAAATATTTGTCCATTTGTTATATGTACTTTTGATTCTTTGAGCACGACTTAAAAATTCTCATCATTATACATACTTTGCATAATCAAGAATGATAATAAATTGGAAGCTATTATTTCAAATATCATTTATTTAATTCTATGTTTGGTTTACTATATGAAATTTAGACAAACCATGGCTAAATTCATCCAAACGGCTAGTAAATTCACCTTAATCGCTGCTAATTACATACACCTATTAACCACCTTTAAATGCTTTTATATTTGAAGTAGAAATCTAAACCAAAGCTAAAAATTTTATTATTATGTTATCAGATCAAAATGATTTACAACTGACAATGCTGTAATAAATCAAATGAGCCCAAAAAATTAAAAAAGGAAGGGCATTTTTATGGATATTTAACAAAATCTCTGATACAAGCTAATTACATTTTATCTCTACTTTCTTTTAAATTACAAAAATATCTTAAATTTGGTGGAATCCGTGTACATATCAAAACGTTCTGATACATCACGTTTTGGTTCGGATACATCCCTCAACGTCCCGCTATATCGTGTCTCGGTTTTGATGCATTAGTCAACGTACGTCTTGATATATCGCATAATGTGATGTATCCGACCAATACATCTTGTAGAGTGATGTATACGAGAATAGGAGAGAGTAGGAACTTTTGTAATGTTTTCAAATGATAGAAAATTTTAGAGAATATAGTAAAATAAGTTGCGTATTTTGGTAATTTTTCCAATCTTTATACTGTATAATGTAACTCAATGACACTTACAAATATTGTATTTTCTTTCTTTATTTTGCATGTTGTTTGGTAACATGAAATGCCGGCCACTCTACTCTTGGTATTGGAATCACCAAATCCTCAGTGATGGTTGTTATTTTGCTATTAAATTTATGAGAAATTAATTGACAATTGCTGGAAGAATTAGTGAATCTATAGATATAAACTTTCAATAAAATTTAAAAAACTTGTATTCAGTTGTCATAAATCTCTGGATACATTCAAAAATAGAATTTAAATGACAAAACAATTGCAACTCAAAGTAGGAAAGAAAAGAAAACAAATAAAGAATTACAAATTTTGATAGGCATTGATATCATGCCTTCGAACTCATAATATGAGAACCCTATGGGTTATTTATGTTGAGCCGGAGAAGGACTTCATTGAAACATGTTGACCATGAGAGATGAAAATTTAGTAATATGGAGGTGGTGGTGATGGAGAAGGTGATGGTTTCTTAAAGTAGTCCATTTTTGGGAAAGACGACATCTCGTATTCTGGTTTAGGCACTAAGGGTATCTTTGAAACAGTTGGCACCTTCTTGTAGTTATCTTCTGGAATCGATGGTTTCTTGTAATCATTATTTGGCAAAGAAGGCATCATGTATTCTTGTTTAGGTACCAAGGGTACCTTGTAGTCATTATATGTTGAAACTGATGGCACCTTCTTGTAGTAGTCATTCTTAGGAAAAGAAGAAACCCTATATTCCTGTTTAGGCACTGAGGGTACCTCTGGAACAGATGACACCTTCTTGTAGTTATCTTCTGGAACTGATGACTTTTTGTAATAGTCATTCTTTGGCAAAAAAGGCACCTTGTATTCCTGTTTAGGCACTGAGGGTACCTCTGGAACAGATGGCACCTTCCTATAATTATCTTCTGGAATTGATGGCTTCTTGTAGTAGTCATTCTTTAGCAAAGAAGGCACCTTGTATTCCTGTTTAGGCACTAAGGGTACCTCAGAAACAGATGGAACCTTCTTGTAGTTATCTTCTGGAACTGATGGTTTCTTATAGTAGTCATTTTTTGGCAAAGACGGCACCTTGTATTCTGGTTTAGGCACTGAGGGTACCTCTGGAACAGTTGACACCTTCTTGTAGTTATCTTCTGTAACTGATGGTTTCTTGTAGTCATTCTTTGGTAAAGAAGGCATCTTGTATTCCTCTTTAGGCACTGAGGGTTCCTTGTAGTCGTTATCTTTTGAAATTGATGACACCTTCTTATAGTTATCTTTTGGAACTGATGACTTTTTGTAAAAGTCATTCTTTGACAAAGAAGGCACCTTGTATTCCTCTTTAAGCACCGAGGGTACCTTGTAATCTTCACTTTTAGCTACTGTGGTTGGTACTTTATTGTATTTTGAATCTGCTGATTCATAAGAATAAGGTGAATATGCCATAGTGCATGTGGCAATCAAGAAAAATGCTAAAGCACAAGCAAATTGCTTCTCCATTTGGCTTCCCATTGAGAAGATTTGTATTTTCAGGCTAGATGGTTATATTTTTTTTCTCTTTGTGTTGTTTTAGAATGGAGGAATTAGGAGTTTATATAGCTTAACTAAGATGGTGATTTGGATGCTCTCAAAATAATCCAAACAAATCAGAGATTTTCCAATTTTTTTGGTTAATGCTGTGCCACTAAGGTCTTGAGATAATGGGAAGCCATGAACAATTTTTGTTGGTTCATTGAAAATTAAGTCCAATCTTTTATTGACTTCCAAGAATGTTGTTGTTGTTGTTATGTTGAAAATTTGACTTGGATAGAATTTTTAAAATTGAAATATATATGTTGTTGGCCTAACAAATATTATTCATTATTGTGTCATGAGAATTAGTTGAGTGAAAAGTTATATGTATTTGATTGATACTTTGAGCACGCCTTAAAATTCACATCATGGGACCATACATTATAGGGACAAAAGATAAATATACATCTGAACTATTGTAAATGGTATGTAAATACCCTTTTTTATACTTTTGGGACATTGGTGCCTTTGCCGTCCACAAACTAGAGCATATATACCCTTTATAATAACGGACATACACGTGTCACAATCCTATCCACTAACCCGATATTTATTAAATATCAGATCGACGGACAAATTGTGCCACGTGTCCCTATATAGTCTTCTGTTAGAGTGAAGGGCATATATGCTCAAGTTTTTTACGACAGGGGCACCGATGTCCCATTAGTATGACGGAGGGTATCTACATATCATTTACGATAGTTCGGAGTATATTTGTCCTTTTTCCCTGCACATACTTTACAACACCAAGAATGACAATATATTGGAAATTATTATTTCTAATATATATATATATATATCATATATTTAATTATATGTTTAGTTTAACTATTTCGTATTTAGATAAATCATTGCTAAATTATTCCCCTAAATCGCTAGTAAATTCACCTTAATCGTCGCTAAATTCGTCAAAATTCTTGTTTCATTCACTAAATGCCACCAAATTCCCATAAACCGTTGTCGTTATATGCACATAAACAACCGCTAAATTCACGTATTAATTTTATGTTTTGGTTTACCTATTTGGTATTTAGATTATCACTGCTTAATTCACCTAACCGCCGTTAAATGCTTTTATATATTAAGTAGTAATCAAAAACAGCTAAAAATATTTAATATCTTTATCTGATCAAAATGATTTACGACTGGCAATGATGTAATATAAATAAAATGTGCCCAAAAAAAATAAAAAAGGGAGAGCATTTTTTAAAGTATAATGTAACTCAATATAATGACACCTGAAACAATTATTATTTTCTTTCTTTTGCTTGTTGTTTTGGTAACATGGAATCACCAAATCCTCACTATGTGAAGAAATTAAATGGCAATTGCTGGAAGAAAAGATGAATCTATATGTATAAACATTCAATAAAAAGAAATTGTATTCAATTGAAATAAATCTCAAGGATTTAATTAAATGACAATACAATTACAATCCGAAATAGGAATAGAAAACAAATCAAATAAAGAATTACAAATTTTGATATCATGCCTTCTAACTCAAAATATGAGAACCCTATGGACTATATATGTTGAGCTGGAGAAGGACTTAAA
>JAJOOS010003958.1:0-33706 GCA_029582725.1 Solanum chiquidenum
ATTATATAGAAAAGTGATGACGACCAACGACCAAGGGCAGTTTTGAAAATATGTCTATATTCAAGGGTAAGATAATAGTTGCATCTTAGTGGGAATTCTAGAAGGATGTGGACGTTTCATTTTCCATTCCTAATGAGACACTACCAAAAGTCTTTTCTCTTTACCCAAAAAAAGTAGTCTTCTTTTCAAGGTTTATTTTTAGTAGTAAAGTAATCCAAGGTATGATTTTTCTTTCAAAAATTCTTAAAGTTGTCTTCTTCATGTTAAAGTTGTTCTTCAAGACCGTATGAACATATTCCTCTTCAAATTCATTTTTTTTTCTTTTAGTTTTTTCTGGATTCACACTGTAATAGTAACCAATATCCATAAAAATGCCTACATCAATTTGCTAAATTTTCTTAGGATCTTGGCTTCTTTTTCCCAATTACTTTGTAGTTTTATTCTCAAATATAATGAAGGGTGTGAATTTGATGAAAATATTTTGCGAAATAATAAATGACCACACATTTTCATAATCTTGGAGGTAAAATGTAGTTAGAGCAGAGGGATTATTTCGAGTTCCAGGGAAGGTGAGTACTGAGTAGGCTGGCTTGTTTCATATAAAAATCTCACCTGCACCAGTAAAATCTTATATAAGGGCCTCTTTCATCAAAATCCTTTTCTAAAAATCCTCCATTACCCTTCAGCATTTGGAGGTATGTTTTTCTTTCAAATATCAATATGTTTGTTTTCCTTAAAACCTTACAACATGTCTATATTTGGTGAATTTTCTCTGGTTTATCAGCATGCAAGTCTTCAATTTCCTCTTCTACTCCATTTATAAAAAATAAAAACAAAAAGATTTCTGTTTAGCACTGTATTATAAACGAATATCCATAAAAATTACCCAATTTTCTTTTTACCTAGATTTTTAATTTTCATTTTTTTTGGATCAATGTTTTTTCTTTTTACTTTTTTAAAAAATAGTTTGTTACCAAATATCAATGGAGTCTGTGCATTTATTTGATGAAAATGTTCATCAGTAGTAATAAATACTAATTGCAAAATTGATATAGATGATGAGAAGTGTAAGAGTTAAAAATAAATTAAATACGTTGTTAAGGGATACTCAGATCTAGAATTATCTTTTAAGGGTATAATTGTCAATTGGTACAATATTTAATTTAATGGTACTTATTCACAAATTTCTCTTCACGTGGAGAAATTTCAAACACAAATACAAAAATATATGTATCTCTCGAGAAATTTCTACTTATGCTTGAAATAAACAATTAGGTTTCACCTACTCCCAAAAACTTCTTCTTCCGGCGGTTCATCTTCTGGTTTGCCATATTGTTGATTCTAACTTCGTCTGTTTTTCAGGTTCTTTCAATTTCAGGTTAGTTATTAGTGAACTTTTTTTTTATTCTTCTCTTAAGTTTGTTTGATTTTCATTATAAACTTAGTGAACTTTTTTTTATGCGTCTGTTCTTCAGGTTCTTTCTCTTAATTTGCCATATTGATGATTCTAAATTACATGTTGTCATTACTCATTTAAGGAATGCAGTATTATTGACAATAGTAGGATCTGGAACAAATTCTATGTGTTTTTCCGGTTTCCTTTATATTTTTTTCTGGTTCAACTGACTGATTAACATCATTCCATGGCTTAACAAAAAGTAGCGTTCATTATATGGATCTCATATTTTAATCTATGTGTTTGTAATTACACACCTCACTTATTTAATATTGAAACATAGTTGTTATTGGTTTGTTTATGAACTTGAATCAACTGAGTATATATTTCGATAGCCTCTACTCGCTTATTCTATTATAAAGACTTGGATAAGTAGCTACTTTACTGATTGTGTTGATCTTTTGTTCAGTTGATCGTTTTGTATTCTTCTATTCAGCTTGTGTGTTTTTAGCTCTCTTTTGTTTAACAATGGTTGTTTGATTATTCCAGATTATGTTCGTCTAACTCTTATGAAAAATGAAAAATAAGTACTTCATCTTACAAGGAATTCTTCCTATTAAAACAAAACCTCACTTGTCATATAAAAGATGATCGATCACTGTAAACTCCACGTTCTCGAATTAGTGAATGCACAACTCGGAATAATGACAGACACCCTAGACTTTGCTATCTCATATTCTACAAGTTTACTGTAATATATAAACTACACCATTCAACCATAGTAATGGTTATGCAGAGTTACACATCAGTATAATTAGTAATACAGCATAGAAAGTCAACTTCTCCAGATTCTGCCTACTTTCTGGACTACAATAGAATTCTATAATGGTATTTAATATTTTAGTCCTTACGAAAGTAAATTGCTCAACTTTTTTCCAAATGTGATGTTCTGTTTCAAATTTAGACTCGTTTGAGATGTAGTTCAACAAAAAGCAAGAAAACCCAAAAGTGTAATGCACAATTTATCTGTAGGACAGTTATGAAGCGGACTTAAGCTACCACTAACTTCTCTTTTGTCAATATGATTTCAAAAGAAGTTCTACTATGTAGAAAAAAATTGTGAAATTTAAACACTTTTAAGTAGTGGAGTTGCAGTGTCCAGTTCCGGTGTCTTATAAGTTACTGCCTCCACTCTTGATAAATAGTATTATTATCCATGGTTTCTGCTCCTGCGCAGTGTTGCACAGATGCACAAACTCCGTAGTTTGATAATTTTTTAATGAAGAATTGTAGGGAGCAGGAAGCCTACCAACCAACAAGGAGGTCACTGCTATTTTTGTCCTAGCTGAGTTTTCAAACAACCAACATCAACATTACATGATCTTGTGACATTCTTAATGCGGCACTTCATAGTATGGCAAAGAGAGAAGCTTAGGATATTACTTAAGAGAAGGAGCGTAGCAGTTCTTCTTTCAAGCTCAAAATAGGCCGTCTATTGCTATATGTCCTTCCTGATCCCCCTGGAATCACAAAGGGAGTGAGAAGATATTCCAATGGACACCCTTTCGAGAAAAAGGTATTTTAGCCTTAAATGTAGTTGCGAGAGTTAGAGGTGGAACCCATTGGACAATCATATGTCTGCTATTGTAGTTGTTATCCGATCTACATGTTGAGTTGGTGCTACCACTAATACGAACTATAATGCAGTTCTTGGCAATTATAATTCTCTAACTTTTACACTTAGACACTGTAAGTATATAGCTTCTTTGGTCCAAACTACCACAATTATTTTTTGTATTGATCCACGATTGGATGTATGACCGTTAGGATCCTCTGGGAATTTACATCCAGTTTTGATAAAACTGAAACAGAAAGCTGGATTTTGTTAGAGAGAAAAAATAGGAAACTATATCGAAGGATGGTTGTACAAACCAGATCACATTGACTGTATGGACAATTCTGAAATATATAAAATGAGAATAGTTTTGAGGCCTCAAAATGGTAGACTTCGAAGGGCTGAACTTTCTCATCATTTAGGTCCTCTCTTTGTTGTTATATTTTGTACTTCGATTTACTTCTTTTTTTTTTCCTTGTGGTATAGAAAGGTGCAAAAATTCCTTTAGTTGATATTGTATCCTATTATCACCAGAATATTAAAAGATCCATCTTCATTTGTGTACTCTTTCCTGAACAAAAATGTATCACAGGCTTAAGTTGTTACCTTAGAAGTTTAATGAATCAACGTTTCGCTGATATGAGAAACTCAAAATCATGCCATCATTAGTAATAGGACAATATTATTTGATGTCTTTTCCTCTAGAAGACCTGATTCTCCAGAGTAAACATTTGTCTCTTGTCTTGGCTTCATTCACTTACATCAAGTAACAAGATTATTGACTAAAATTTTCAATTTTCTATCATTTGACATTGGCAGATATTGTTAAATCGTGACGACAATATAACATTCTACAGTTTTTTGTTAGGCCTTTCATTAAGAGAATAGTGTTACGGAGTACATTGCCCTTTTCCTCTGCTCAATCACTCCAATTCTTAATCACTACTGGAGTTTGATAGCGCGAGAATTGATATACTCTTAGCTCTCCTAATAATAGGATTTAATTATTTGTAATTTCAAAGCTTAAAATCCAAAAGTAAGTGTTTGCATTCAATTATATTTTCTGCAATTGTAGTGCTGATATATTTTGGAATGACTTTTCATAGTGTCAAAAGTAACCACATTCAAATGACATGTTGGGCCCGTGTTAGCACGGGCCATACCTATCTAGTATATATATATATATGATGCTTATATAAAAACTATTGAAAAATCAGTTCACTGAGTTTTCGTTATGCATGTGATTTGAGAAGAATCGGATCACATTATTTTTTTGTTGCCTACAAGAAAAACAATTAGAACAACCCATGATTATTATTTTTTTATATTCAAGTTAAATTTTCACTTCTTTAGTCAAGGAATTCTATACCATTGGTTGACTTAGTCATCTTTTGTCATTATTTGGAGAAAGAAAATTTATGATACCAAATTAAATATTTGATATAACAATCAAAACAATAACGTGTGGAAAAAAAGAGGCTCCAATATTAGAATATTCAACAAAATATTGGAAATTTGCTATTAATGATGAAGACAACTTAACAAATCAATTTTCTTGGTATTAATGAGTAATAGTAAATTGGTCAAGCTTTGTGTGGTTGGTAAAATCACACTAAATTTATGAAATGATCATATTTTTATAATATTTGAATACAAAAAGAAATTCAATAATATAAACCTAAAATTGGACACAAATATGTTTTAATTTTTATTTTATTTTTGAGATACAAAAAATATGGGTTCCATTGAGTTCAATATCTTACATAATATTTGAAACTCTTATCTTTAATTTATAAAAAAAATACTACTGTATTTTACTTTCTCATGTTATTAATGTTTTATGTTTTTTACTTTTTCTTTTTGTAAGAAAATGTTTTTAATTTTTCTCCTATTAAATTGATTCAAATATTTTGAAAAATGTTTTTCACTAATTTTCATCCAATTTAAGAAAAAAAAAGATTTCCTATATAAAGTAAGGAAACCATATTCCAAAAACTCTTTTTCAACCTAACTACCCAACCCCGACTGAGGATCCGACTCTTGACCCTAATCAACAACCTGATTTCCGATTTCGACTCCAGACCTAATTGTCGATACTGGACCCAACTTTGACCTCGACCCAACATAGAACCCGACTCCCCACTCCGATCCCGATCGATGACCTGACTCTTGCCCCGATCCTGACCGAAGACTCGACCCTCGCCCCAATTCAGACCCTGATCTAGGACTCAACTCCCGACCTGACTCTCAGTTCGGACCATGAACCCAAACCTAACTCCAATTTGAGATCCAACTCTCGGCCCTTACCTTGCATCAACCCCGAGTCGAGATCCAACTACCAATCTGAATCCCGACCGAAAACCTAACTCTAGATTTTTATATTTAAGTTAAAATTTCCTAATATTGAATATTTGTAAAAAAAATAAAAATAAAATAATAAAAGCTATAGCAAATATTACTTAAATGGGGCAGAAATATTAGTACACCCCATGAAATTTTTATATTTAAGTTATTGATTCACTTCTTTGTTTGGACTTCTTGCAACTAGAGAATTCTATACCATTAGTTGACTTAAAGTCTTCTTCTGTGATTTTTAGACAGAGAAAAATTATGATACCAAATTAAAGATTGATATAACACATTTGAAAAAAAAAACAAAGGGCCCAATATTAGAATATTCAACACAATATTGGAAATTTGCTATTAATGATGAAGATAACTTCACAAATCAATTTTCTTGGTATTAATGAGTCCTAGTAAATAAATCATATCAAAATTCTTTTTCAACCTCACTATGCAATCTTGACCGAGAATTCGACTCTTGACCCTAACAAGAGCCCAACTCCAGATCTGGATCCGGACTACGATCTCGACCCAACTCAGGACCAGACTCCCAATCCACCCCAACTTTGATCAGAGACTCGACTCCCGATCCAGACTTTGATCTAGGACTCAACTCCTAACCCTATTCCATTTAGCACCCTTTTGATTATTTTTTTTATATATAAATCTATGCTCAATTATACATATCTAAAACACATATTAAAATTCGTTAAAATTTCAGCCATGACTAAATATTCGTGTAATTTTTATAACAAATGTTACTTAAATGGGACAACAAAATTAGAACACCACATCATTTTATTTTTATTTTTAATGTAAGTTAAAATTCACTTCTTTATTTGGACTCCTTGACTAAGTAGTGGCAACACTTTCAAGATAAAGAATTCTATGCCATTAGTTGACTTAAAGTCTTCTTTGTCATTAATTGGCCAAAAAATATATGATACTAAATTAAAGATTGATATAAAAATATTGGAACAATAACGTGTGGAAAAAATAAAAGGCGGGGGGGGGGGGGTTGACTTAAAGTCTTCTTTGTCATTAATTGGCCAAAAAATATATGATACCAAATTAAAGATTGATATAAAAATATTGGAACAATAACGTATGGAAAAAATAAAAGGCGGGGGGAGGGGGTCTAATATTAGCATATTCAACACAATATTGGAAATTTGCTAATATAATAATAATAAAGAAGACAACTTTACAAACCATTTTTTCTTGATACTAATGAGTCATGAAGAAAACTTTTCTATGTTAATTAATTTTGGGTTGTGTCATGTCATGTTTTCTTCACCTTTAATACAACTAAATTCTTGAACTCTTTACAATAGCATTGTATGGATGGTTGTTACCGATTAGTATTGTATTGTTAGTTTAAATGTTATGTTTGTTTTGATTGTTATTTATATTTTATTGTAGCGTATCGTTCAAATTCATAATTAGATAACAACGAAAAGTCTCATAATCTGTAACAGCTGATTTAACGTGATCATGCCGTTATCTTAGTGTTTTCTTCTCATTTTGTTTTTATTTATTATTTAATAATCTTATTCTTCTTCAGGAAAAAATATATAGTACGTAAGACAAACTTGTGATATGTATTTACTTTACATTAACTATAGTTTAAAAGAATTATAATTCATAGTTATAGTTAAAATTTTATAGCAAATTTCTCTCACTCTGTGCTCACCTCTCTCCCTCCTCAATTGGTAAAATACAATCTATTCAAAAGTGACGATATTCATTAAAATAATACAATATGAAACAATACGTAACACCATCCAAACTGGTTAAAATTTGTGACTGGAAAAATTCATCACAAGTTCCATTTTGTGATGGATTATTAATATATGATAATTAAACAAGTAAAAACTCCATTGAGGATCATTCTCTTAGAACTAATCACTTCACATTACTTGTTTCATCACACATTTTCATTTTATCAATTAAATGTTTGTGACAAATTCAAATGTCTGTCACAAACTTTATTTTTTGAACAAACATCATAAAATTTAGCATGAACTTGATATTTTATTCGGAACAACACGAATTACGTACATAATATGTGATGTCAAGCAACAATTACATCTATTTTTGCAGAATCAGAACAACTCTCAAGCAACTTCACAGACTCAGTTGAGCTTATTGATGAACTAATTAGATTGAATTCCAATGAACATGGTTCTCGTGATTCAGAGGGCCTGGGAGGCGTTTGCAATGCTTGTAATTCGCCTTCAAGCATTTCCACTACTTTAGTCATTGAGGGACGATCGAGTGGATTCATTTGTATGCACCACAAAGCAACTAAAGTCAGCTTCTTTACGTCTTCATGTGTCTCGTCTAGTACTTCAATCTCCTTTCCCTTGTCGAGTTGATCATAAATCCAATGTGGGAAATACTGGCTTGACATATCCTCTCTGGCTGCCGAGTTTGTTTTCAAGCCTAAGATATCAATGAGTAACATTCCAAAGCTATAGACATCTGCCTTATAAGATATTGGACCAATGCTTCTGTTGATCAACTCTGGAGCTACATAGCCAATTGTTCCCCTGACTGCTGTTAGAGTAACAATGCTCTTATCCGTCGGGTATGATTTTGCAAGACCAAAATCAGATAGTTTTGGAATGAAATTCTCATCCAAAAGTATGTTGTGTGGCTTGATGTCAAAATGTAGAATCTGAATGTCACAACCTCGATGCAAGTATTCAATACCTCGAGCAACTCCAAGAGCAATTTCAAACTTTCTTTCCCAACTTAATAGTTCAGCTCCTCCTCCTCGAGGTGTGATGTACTTTTCAAGTGATCCGTTAGGCATGAAGTCATACACGAGAGCACGCTTACATCTCTCAGCACAATAGCCAATAAGTTGTACTACATTAACATGATGAATCCTCCCGATTGTGGCAACCTCGTTGATGAAGTCTTGCCCATCAGCTTTGGGCTTGCTCAAGATCTTCACTGCTACATTAGGACCACTTTGAAGCTTGCCTTTATATACTGAACCATAACCTCCTTGGCCTAGTTTCTCTTTAAAGTTCCTAGTCATCTTTCTTATGTTGGAGTTGGAATATCTAATGGGCGCGAAATTGTTCTCACCGTGCAGGAAACTTTCAATTGCATCATAAATCGACAAATGCCTTCTTCGTAACTTAATCATTAGAAATACAACTATGCATGGAAATAGAATGACTCTTGTCACAATGCTAAACCCTGTGTACAACCATCACATATAAGCAAGAAAAATTTGTGAATGGTTAAACTAAAAATTCAATCACCAATGTGTTATGTTCCGTAGAGGTTATTACAATACTTCTGCTCCATCTTTTCGACATTAAAATGAATTTAGTAATATATTTGAAAGACGAAAAATGTGGCTTACCAGCTATGGGAAGTATCCATGGGATGATTATTGTAAGAACACCAAGAATCAATAACACAGTTAATCTAACTTGCAACTAGTTACTGTTATATAAAACAGAATTGACAATAGAAGTACGACTGCTTACTATCAAGAACGCGGAAAACATGTATTTGATCAACTTGATTGTGGTCATCCAAAGAGAAAATACAGAACCGAAAAAAGAAAAAAAAAAGTTAAAGACTTACACAGAAAAAATTGCTAAAAGTGTTTTATATTCTAAGCATGACATTGGGAATATTCTTACCACACGACGTTTTGAAGAATCTAAAATCGTAAGCTTTGCAGGTGAGACCCAAACAACGAACATCAGTTGAATTTTCACCTTCACAGTAAACGTGACTAAACCATGAAAGCTCAAATCCATATGCCAAAGAGTTATGCAAACTTAAAATAGAAATATTAGCATTTGCATCCTGAATATGCCATGAAGTCATTGGCATGAGGTCTACACTACATCCGACTTTCAAATCGGATGGTGATAATTCAGTCATGGTTGCATATGTGTGTTCCTTAAATGAATCAGAAGAAACATTGGAAACATAACTTCGGTTGAGACAATTAGTGATTTCCACAAAGACTGGAGAATTTATGGCAAATGGACAGCTGAAGAGAGTGATTGGTACAGTTAACTCAACAAAATTAGGCATTATAAAAGAATCAAAATCAAGAGGGGTAGTGCTAATCGTAATCGAATTCTGAGGAAGAGAGCAAATAACTTGTTCTCTTATACCAGGATCTACAAGACGGATAGTGGAGTTATCGTAATTGATGGCTTGAACATAGTAGTTAAGTGATTCGTACCAATCAGATCGAAATATTGTGAATATGGTGTGATCTCCTTCACAGCTCAATTCATAATTTTTAAGGCCACAGTGCTTTGGATCACTTTTCAATCGAAAGGGATAACTGATGTTATGAATATGCCCACAACTAGAAGGGACACACTGCAGTCTTTGTTCTGCTAATGGGGTTTCTGAGAGCTGCATGAAGATGAGGATTGTAAGAAGAAACTTGGTTACTACAGACATCTTATTTTTATGGGGGTATTTCCCTCTTCTCTACTGGTGCCAAACACTGCAAGTTAGCAGTCAAGAAGATCTAGCAAACCAATTCTAAAAGAACAATGACAAGTCTTCATGAAGTCTAGTAAATCAATCATCATTAAATTCTACACAGAGAGTAAGGGAAGTCAACATATCTCTCATAGTCAATCTTGGAGGCACAAGACTTTTCTTGATAAAAGAGTGTGGAAAAATCAAACCATTAAATGAAAGAAAAATCCACACATAGATCATAGATTAATAAAAATAAATTAGTTGCTGCCTCACCTGGTTTGGGGCGTGATAAACTTGGTATCAGAGCAGGTCGTGTCATAGGGAGTCTACAAGTTGTGTCAGTCGAGATGACCATATTTTTCCACTTGCACATACTTCTCATCATCATGGTATTGTTGGCTATGGTTGGTGATGGAGCATCTGATTGCACAGAATCCAGGTGTGGAAGTTATGGCCCTAGCATTCATTTTCCCTTCAGGCTTCGCCACCAGCCAGAATATTGTGGTTATCCAGGCTTCGAGTTATCTTGTGACCGCGAAAACCAAACCATACTCACACTTCCCAACTCACTTATACTAATTGTTCGAGAAATTGATTATATGTCTCAGCAGATCAGTCTTTCTGATCCTGAACGTTGTCCCATTCTCAAGCTATTGGACCTTAATTTACCAGAATCTCCTTTCTCCTTCACTGTTGATGAGAATTATCATACATCAGTTTTCAAATGTTCTGGTCTGACAACAAATTATCGGAATCGAAATCCAGACTGTGCCTCTGACAAATCAATATTTGCTGTTTCCTACACTTTAAATTCACTCCCCCCTACAACTTGCAAAAAGATTCATGAAATTCCATCAATTCTCTTTGATACAATGGACAGTTATATAAGACTCAGTTGGTTTAATCCAATCTGTAAATACTGTGAAGGTCTTGAAATGGATTGTGGCTTCAAGAACTATACTAAACAACTGACTACTCAGTGTTTCAACCGACCGTTCACAACAAATGGTATTGACTCATTTAAAAAGTTACCTTTGTTTGATGCCATGATCATGTACTTCTCTTTTCCATAACAAAAGAATTGTTTTAATTCTGACAGGCGGCGTAAAGGAACCACTGATTGCAGGTATGTACTCTGTGAGTTTTGGTATAGTATTTTCTCCCTTGCATACGTTTAATTGCTGAAAAGGAGATGTGTGGATGCCCTGGTTAGGACGTGTGGGAGGTTGGATATAGCAGGGTCGAGGAGAGGCAAAGGTAGGCCAAAAAAGTAATGGGGGAGGTGATTAGACACAATATGACGCATCTTCAGCTTACCGAGGACATGACCCTTAAATAAGGGTGGTATGGAGGTCACGGATAAGGGTAGAAGGTTAGTAGGTTGTTAAGAGTTGTCCTATTACTAGCTTATTCATGTATTTGGTTTGGTGGTAGTATAGAACACCGTACACGGCTGTAGTATCAACGTAATCTTTTGGCCTTTGGTATTTGATATCACTTCTGGTTTACTGTGTTTAGGTGATTGCACTTTGTTGTTGTCACGATTCCTTGAATATATGCGCCCCGCACTGCTTGCTATTAGTTGTCATGTTTCTCCCCACTATCTTTTTTACTTTTATAACTACTATGATTTGCTTGAGCCAAGGGCCTTTCCCAAAACAGCCTCTCTACCTCGGGGAGGTAGTCGCAAGGACTGCGACACTCTACCCTCCTAGACACCACTTTGTGGGATTTCACTGGTTATAATGTTGTTGTTGTACATGCTTTTAATTGCCTTATGGATATTTTGTGAGATCACATGTTCCAGGTGGAGTTATAGGTTTCATTCTTTTTGGAATTATTATGATGGCACTTTATGAGTGTTATAGCTCAAGCAAAATTGAAAGAGAGAATCAAGCCAGAGTTGAAAAGTTTTTGGAAGACTATAGAGATCGCAGACCGACAAGATATACTTATGCAGATATTAAAAAGATAACAAATCAGTTTCAGGAAATATTGGGAGAGGGAGCTTACGGGATCGTTTATAAAGGAACACTTACTAATGAAATTCATGTTGCTGTAAAAGTTCTCAATGATTCTGAAGGAAATGGGGAAGAATTTATTAATGAAGTTGCAGCAATGGGGAAAATCCATCATGTCAACGTGGTTCGCCTAGTTGGCTTCTGTGCTGATGGAGTTAGAAGAGCTCTAGTGTTTGAATACTTGCCAAATCAGTCACTTGACAAGTTCATTTTTCCGACAAGTTTCAAAGATAATATCACCCTTACTTGGAAGATGCTTCATGATATTGCTATGGGAATAGCAAAAGGGCTAGAGTATCTTCATCAAGGATGTGACCAGCAAATCCTTCATTTCGATATCAAACCTCAAAATATTCTATTAGACCATAACTTGAACCCCAAGATCTCTGATTTTGGTCTTGCTAAGTTATGCTCTAAAGAGAAAAGTGTTGTCACTATGACTGAAGCTAGAGGAACCATGGGTTATATTGCACCAGAAGTGTTGTCAAGCAATTTCGGAAAAGCGTCTCATAAATCTGATGTCTATAGCTTTGGAATGATGCTACTTGAAATGGTTGGAGGGAGGAAGAATTTTGATGCAAAAGCGGCTACTAGCCAAATGAACTTTCCCGAGTGGATTCATCAGCGGCTGAATCAAGGAGAAGAGTTGAAAATCAGGATTGAGGAAGATGATGATGTTATAATTGCAAGGAAATTGGCTGTTATAGGACTTTGGTGCATCCAATGGAATGCGACAGATCGTCCATCCATCAAAGTTGTAACTCAAATGCTAGAAGGAGATGGGAGCAACCTAACTGTTCCTTCTCCTTTTACAACAAGAAACACCACCCATGTAGGTCCTTCTACGCAAGAGTTGACGGTAATATCAGAACTAAAATGAATGGAAGCCTTAATTACAGATCAACTCCTTCATCTAAAGTTGTAATGTCAGAGTCAATACAAGTGGAAGTTTGAATTTTGGTATTTTCATTAGATATGTGTTAAGTCATTATGTTTAGCTGCTACTTTCGCAACTCTTTTCCGTGTCCAAAATATTTATTGTCAATCTGTCATGATTCTAATATCAACACTCTTTCAAAAGTCATTACATATGCAACACCCTAAGGGGTCGTTTAGTTGGCCGCATCAGCAAAATAATCCTAGTATAATATAATACAATGTTTGATTAGCCGCACAACAAAAATGATCTCCGCCATAACTAATGCAACACTAAGAATATACTTACCTTACAATTTATTACATTCAGTCATGTCAGAGAAAACAACTATTACTAAGAATTTGCAAAAGGTGTACAAGTCTCTATAGAATGAATGATCTTACAATTTTTGTGCAGAAAGTATCAGATACAATTCATAGATTTCAAATAAATACATACCTGAATTGGCACCACCGGTGTGTAGCCTGATCGATCATTTTCTTTTGAACAACTATCTGTTCTGCTACGTGTTTGACATCTGATTCTTGAAGGAGTCAACTGTGAACCTTCATTCCATATGAGGCTATGAGCTTGTTAGACAACTCCATCAATTTAGCAATGATTATCATAACAGAGGATATTTGCTTTCAGTTCACTTCCACTTTTCAGTTCCACTCAATAAGACACATCCCGAAGGCATAGCTATCAACCAGTACACCCTTTGCAAGATTTGATAGGCATAAATGTTCTCTAAGTGTCTCAAAAGCATCCCAATGGCTCAAAGAAAGCATTATAAACTGGGGCTACCAGATGTAGAAATATTAGAGTTGCACTTAGAATCCCTCAAGTAGCAATACTTCTTCAAGAAGGATATGCCCGGATCAAACTGGAATTCGAGGTATATGAACAACATTCGAGCTAACTTTGCCTTCAGATACTGGAATCCAAGAGGGAATAGGAAAGAATGATGTCGTATCCCATGAAGGTGCATGTGTTCTGGTGTAAAAAATTGAAATGTTGTAATTTTTGAAAATGCAACCCGACAGCTTCGTTCTCCAGGCCAATCAATATACACTATTGTTCTTACTGTTGCAGCTCCATCCCTTAAACTAGCAGAGTCACCTCCACTCTAGATGCCCCTAATTTAGCTTTCGCAACTCTCTTCGAGTAATCTGTAACCATGTAGCTTTGTCATCTTCAATCTACTACAGAAGTTAAGAGCACCAGAATACATTGCAACAACGAGGATAAAATCAAATGACCAAGGCTGGCATAGTTCGCAAACATCTAGTTCTTCCTAGGTAACCTTTGCTCTAGCAGTCTCAACTTTCTAGTCATCAACTGACCAATTGCGTACAGACAAATCAATTGTGCCTATCCTTTTAGAGTCATTGCAAAATTGAGCCCCAAAGTAACGTTTTGGACGATGTTGTTGAAGACAGATGATGCAGCGTTTGTAGTCCAACTAGGATTAGTATCTTATCTCCTAGTTTGTGTTGGTTTTGTTACTGTACTTGTGTAACTATAGGACTCTTAAGTTAGACTCTATATATATTCACTCGTGTACATCACATATATTATTGATAAGGTTTTACATGGTATCAGTGCCCTAAGAGGTTTAAACAACCAAAAAAAAAAACACAACGCAACGACGGCAATGGCAGGCGACTCTACTTCTACTACGTTTGAACATCATCCACTACACATAATTCCTTTGTTACTGCTTTTCCTTCTCCCAACCTTGCCCATCAACTGGCCTGTTAAACTTACATCCTCCAATTTTTTGTTGTGGAAGACACAATTTCTCCCTATGGTTAGGGGTTGTGGTCTTGATTATCATATTGAAGGTAATGAGGTAATTCCAGAACGGCTTCTGGATAATAATGAACCCAACCCTGCCTATAATTCTTGGGTGAGAGAAGATCAACTTGTCCTAAGTTGGATCGTTGCTTCAGTCGCTGAAGGTATATTACCTCAACTAGTTTGTGCTGAAACTGCTCGAAAAGCGTGGACTAAACTTGTGACAGCTTATGCTTCCGGTTCAAAGCCACAAATTCGTGAGTTAAAATCTCAGTTGCATAATTTACAGAGAGAGAATGCAAGTATTGAGTCATATATAATAAAGGCGAAGGGAATTTCGGACAGGTTGGCTGCCTTGCAGCACCCAATTTCCAATGATGATTTGGTCGAATTTGTTCTTGCTGGATTAGGACCAACTTATCGTCCTTTCACAAGATCACTTGAATCACATCAAGAGGAGATTTCTTTTGACGCTTTATATGGAATATTGTTGAATGAAGAACGTCAATTAAAACGAGATGAAGCTCTTACTGTTATTGCACCCACGACACAGTTTACCCAGAGTTCATTCACTCTGCATCGTGGCCGTGGGAGAGTAGGAAGAGGTAATCGAGGTCGTGGACGCTATCAGAATCAAGGATTCTCTCAGTCGACTCAAAATCGTGCTTCCCACCAGCCCTCTAATCCAATACCTTCAGACATGTCACAACTGTGAAGGCAAAGGGCACATTGCACGAGTCTGTCCCTCACCAAAAACTCCTAATGGAACCAGAATATCTGGCCGCCCCGCCTCACATTTGGCCAGCACCCAAACCTCACCTACACATAATTGGTTGATGGATAGTGGTACCACGCATCATCTTACCTCTAATCTTGATAATCTTGCCATTCATTCTGAATATCAAGGTCCTGAAGAAGTCACTCTAGTTAATGATTCTAAATTACCCATATCTCACATAGGTAAAAGTTTCATCAGTGCTTCTGATAAAAATTTTAAACTTGATAATATTCTACATGTTCCTACCGCTACTCAGAATTTGGTCTCTATTAGTTCTTTTGCCAAGTCTAATAATGTTTTTGTTGAATTTTTTCCTGATCATTTTTTGATTAAGGACTTGGAAACGAAGGGGATACTACACACCGGCCCGAGTACTGATGGACTCTATTCTCTTCCGGTGACGAAATTACTCTCACCAGCTTCCTTTGCTGCTTATCTTGGTGTTTGGCATGCTCGTCTGGCGCATGCATCCTATCCTATAGTTCGTCAAGCATTACCGGCTGTTGTTTTCACGTCTAGTAAACCATCTAGTTTATGCACTGCTTGTGTTGTTAGTAAGAGTCATAAAGTCCCGTTTAGCGAGTCTACTTTTAAGGCATCTGGCCCTCTTGATTTAATTTGTTCATATGTGTGGGGCCCTGCCCCGGTTGTTTCTAATGATGGTTATCGATATTATGTCATCTTTTTTGATCATTTTAGTAAATACACTTGGATCTACTTTCTTCGCTTCAAGTCTGAAGTTCTTTCTATATTTATCCAATTTCGTACTATTGTTGAAAAGTATTTTGGACGATCTATTAAATCTTTTCAAGCTGATTGGGGAGGTGAGTTTCAAGCCTTGACACAATATTTACGTGATAATGGGATTACACAAAGATCCTCATGTCCCTATACTCCCGAACAAAATGGTTGTGCGGAACGAAAACATAGGCATATTGTTGAAACATGGAGAGCACTATTGCATCATTCTAATGTTCCTTCTCGTTTTTGGACTAATGCTTTTGAAACAGCCGTGTATACTATTAATAGACTACCTACACCTCGGCTACAACATCAATCTCCATTTTTTGTTCTATTTCAAACAGATCCTAATTACTCTTTATTACGTGTCTTTGGTTGTCTGTGTTTTCCTTGGCTTCGTCCTTACGCAAAGGACAAATTGTCACCTAGGTCTAAACGTTGTATTTTTCTAGGATATAGTAAAATTCATAAGGGGTATAAATGTTTTGACCCTGATTCAGGAAATTTTTTTGTATCTCGTCATGTCATTTTTGATAAAAATGTGTTTCCATTTTCCTCGCAGGATGCAAAGGTTCCCAGCTCATCGACCAATTCTGTTAGTGACCCAATAACTGTACAACTACCGTTGTTGCCTTCTCAACCATCCCCTCATGCTTCCTCTGAGTCAAGTGTTATCACTTCTCTGTTACCTTCATCTAGTCCAGCTTTGCACCAACCTTCAGTGGGAACAAACATCCACTCACCACTGCCTACTGCTCCATCTGATAATAATTCATCTCTGGCTCCACTACCTCCTGTTCAACGCATGGTTACTCGTACTCAAACAGGTTCGTTGAAGCCTAAGATTCCCTTTTCCTTGTCTGCTATTACGTATTCTAGTGAGGAACCTACTTGTTATTCACAAGCTTCAAAAGAGGACCATTGGCGTCGTGCGATGACTGACGAGTATAATGCTTTGATTCAGAATGGAACCTGGGAACTTGTACCTCCATCATCTTCTCAGAATGTTATAGGTTGTCGTTGGGTGTTCAAAACAAAGTTGAAATCTGACGGGTCTCTGGATCGTCACAAGGCACATTTAGTTGCCAAGGGGTATCATCAACGTCCTGGAATTGACTTTGTGGATACATTTAGTCCGGTGGTGAAGCCGACAACAATCAGATTGTTACTCTCCTTAGCTATGACTTACGGTTGGAATATCACACAACTAGACATTTCAAATGCATTTCTCCATGGGCATTTAGATGAGGTTGTTTATATGTCGCAACCTCCTGGATTCGTTGATCCATCTCGTTCTGATCATGTTTGTCTACTGAAACGCTCTCTTTACGGTCTGAAACAAGCACTTCGTATATGGAACAAACGATTAACTGATGCGCTTTTCTCTCTTGGCTTCTTGGGTTCCAAGACTGATAGCTCTTTATTCTACATATCCACTGCTACTGATAAGCTGTTTTGTTTGGTGTATGTCGATGATATATTGCTAATGGGTAATAACCCTGCTCGAATTAAGTCACTCGTTACACAACTTCAGGCCCAATTTGTTGTTCGTGACCTTGGCACTCTTTCTTATTTTCTGGGCATTGCAGCAACCTGGACCAGTGAGGGATTGTTTTTGTCTCAACGTAAATATGTTGAGGGCCTTCTTAATCGAGTACATATGGCTGCTTGTAGTCCTATTTGCTCACCCATGCAACCTGCGTCGAAGTTATCCTCTACTTCTGGTGTTCCTTTCAATGATCCTACTTTATATCGCAGCAGCACCGTTGGGGCACTTCAGTACCTCACCTTCACTCGACCAGACATTGCTTATGCTGTGAACAAAGTATCCCAATTCATGAGTTGTGGCCTGGATGATCACTGGATAGCTGTGAAACGTATTTTACGTTATATAAAAGCTACTGCTTCCCATGGCCTGTTCTTCAAACGTACTTCAAATAACTTGCTTCACGGATATTCTGATTCGGATTGGGGGGGAGATGTGGATGATCGAAAATCCACCACTGGTTTTGCTATTTTTCTTGGTGATAACCTGATCTCGTGGTCTTCACGTAAGCAACGAGCTGTCTCTAGGTCCAGCACTGAGGCAGAGTATCGGGCATTAGCAGCAGCTACATCTGAAATTACCTGGGTTGAATTCCTTCTTCGGGAGATAGGCTGCTTCGCATCTACTGTTCCTATCCTTTGGTGTGATAACCTTAGTGCTACCTACTTGACAGCTAATCCCATTTTCCACTCTCGTACCAAACATATGGAAATTGATTTTCATTTTGTTCGCGATAAGGTTCGTGCTAAGTCACTTTCAGTTCAATATGTGAGTACTCATGATCAAGTTGCTGATGTGCTCACCAAGCCCTTGTCAAAGTCTCGTTTCCTTGATTTAAAGAACAAGTTGACAGTAGTTCAGCACCCTGCTCAACTTGAGGGGGAATGAAGACAGATGATGCAGTGTTTGTAGTCCAACTAGGATTAGTATCTTATCTCCTAGTTTGTGTTGGTTTTGTTACTGTACTTGTGTAACTATAGGACTCTTAAGTTAGACTCTATATATATTCACTCATGTACATCACATATATGATTTTGATAAGGTTCTTTAGTATCCAGTTACCCATTTTTTGTAATCTATGACTTCTAATTTACCCTTCACCTCTATCAACTCGTAATAGTACATCGACAGATGAGGTGCATTCCACAATGCAAAAGTTTTGGATTTTTCAGATTTAACATCAATTGCAGATAAAGCACGATCATTAAACAGATAGATAACTTCATCAATGCAAACACTAGGCTTTAAACACCGAATAGCCAAGGAAATGCTTTTAGTCTCTCTCCATGATTTGTCTATGCCTAAAGTGATAACCCGGTGTCTTTGTTTGTACCTTTCAGAGTCATTCCCTTACTCTTTTGAAACAATCTTTAGTTCAAGTACTGGTCGACAGACTAATTTTCAACTATATTTCTGGAATGCACTCCTAGACAGGGAAGTGCAGGTTCGAGCCTAGCTTGTGAAAAGGCCTTTGCTCAACTTCAAATTTCGAACAGAGTAAAAATTGGAGACTATAGAAAGACCCATGACTATGTTCTATATCTGCTAATATTGCTATCATCATTGGGTCTTTAAAATGCTGAAGGAGATTGTTCATGATTATTGTCCCGTCTCCTACATTTGCTTTAACGATATTGTTGGAAAATGAAGTATGATCCAAGCGTAGCAGTTGGGATGTTCTTTTGATTCGAACATTAAAAAGATGAGGCTTACAGCAAAGAACACCAACTTCTCCACAAACAGCTAGCTCCCGTATTAACTCGCCAACTACCCGATCCATTCCATTCTTGTGTCATATAACGTCCATTGCTCCAGTTATGAGAATGTACATATCTGTAGATGCTTCATTTTGCAAAATGACATCTTCTTTTGGTGGGAAATACTCGGCCTTCATCTCAGAAACCAGTTGAAAAGCAAGTCACATGACACCTCGTGTTTCAAGAGTTTCTTGCTTCTGCAGACCTTCCGAATCTGTTATGTACCTCAAACACAAGTGATGTAGCATCGCTTATTCCTTTGTGCAAAGCATGAATAGTATCCCTAAATTTCTGAGTCTTACTGGTTCCAATAAGATGTGCGGTCAACCTGAGGTCGAATAACTAACAATGTAAATCATGGTGCAAGCAAGTTGTTGTAAGTGCTGTGCAGTACCAATACATTGATGCTCCTCCTCCTGTCATGAAAATTTCCCCATGTGTTTACTCGTGTCTTTTCCCGGCAGCAAGAAAGTAGTAGAATGAACATAAGCAATAAGCGTTTCTAGAAATCCAAACTGAAAACGTCTGTGTAGAAAACAACAAGCACCAAAAATGCATCCCAGGCCCTGTAACGGGGATTAGAGGGACATCCCAAGCACCAATTGGAGTTTAATTTATAGTCGGAGGTGGATTCAAAATTTTAAATTTATGGAAATTTAAAATTCTTCATTGTTTAATATGTAGTGGTAATTAATGAGTAACTTGAAAAAACTAGAATCCCGAATTCATATATTGGTAGTATGACGTGTAATTTGAGTTTATGAACTAAAATATCAGGCATCCTCTGTGTACCGCCTTTATATATGGATCTAGTTTTACAGTTTCCTCCTGCAGATCAGTTAATTATATCTTATTGATCTCAAAAGTTTGTTGTTATGCTTCAACTCTCTAGTCATCTAAGAATAACAACAAATATTGCATATTAAGTATATATGTCGGTGAACTAATAGAAACCTAAAATTTGGTGATTTATTGATATAAAATAAAGTTCAATGACTTTACTAAATAAACTCTCATAATTCAATAACTTTTTAAGATATTAACTCTTGAATTTATTAGTACTATTCATCATTTTCTTCCATAAATTCATAAAACATCTACTCATACTCATATAAATAAGTTATCTATAGTTTGTTTTGTTTACGGTGGCGAACTTGCTACAAATGCATTTCTTGTCAAATTTGAATTATTCAAAATTATTGCATTGTGGAATGCATCTCGTCATGGTGTGTGTAATTACAAGAAATAAGATGAAAAATTTAGAATACATATTCTCTTTCTGCTCTTGGATCGCCATAAAGTTGTAAGATAACAACAAACTTTCTAGATGAATCAGACGACTATAGAGACGAAATAGAAATGAGGGACTAAAATGTTGTTGATACACTTTCAAACATTCTTTAAATGACAAGTGGAATTGTAAGTTACATATCCTTATGGATGTTTTAACACATAAAAGGAGTGAGTAGATTATACGTTTTAGTTTATAGGATTCGTTATGGGATTCATTTATTCTCAGGCAAACTCCATTGTAATACACAATATTTAAAAGACTGGAATGTGAAGTGAGATGTTTTACTTGACAGGGGTGAGAGGGAAATCCATGAATCTTTAAATTTTTAATTTATAATATAGTAAAATAATATAATAATACAAGAACTCCCAAATTTTCAACTTCGATCTTGCTAAACCATTTTTCAACTCCAAAACTTGGTAGTTCTTAATGTTCTTCATGTGTTTTTGGTGTTTTTGAGGAAGAAGAAGCAAAAAGAGTACATTTGATTCAAAACCTCAATTAAATAGTGTTAAATGTTGTTTGGAGGTCTTGATGAGGTAAAAAATGGTTTTGCAAAACGGAGTTAAAAAAATGATGGTATAGATGAGCCAAACTTTTAACGGATGACATAAATGAGACTTTTCTCAAAGTTCAATGACATTTTAAGCCTTTTCCTTTAAAATAATTAGAAACATGATTAAGTAAATTCATAGAAAATAAAACTTATAACATGAATTTACAAGCATAAATAATGTAATTAAAAATTATTATGAGATGCAAATCAACTCTAATATCTTTAACTTTTAAACAATAAAAGAATCATTATTCCTAAAAATATATTACTATCATCCTATGCAATTTACCTCCATGAAAGAAAATAATCAACAAAACTTATTAGTATTTTCATAAAAACATCAATCCATCGTGAATAAAAATAAAATTGTTTTCAAATAGTGAAATAATAACATATGATAATTTTGGGAAAAAAAGTCTAAAATATATATCCAAACTTTGACCGAAATTGTTGTAACGATACCAAACTTTGGAAATGACCTTTTACCCTCTGCACTATTTAATAGTGTATTTTAAAGGTATATATGTGCCCACGTGGACATCATAAATATTACATAATTATAAATAGTAACGTGTCCACGTGGGCACATATATACCTTTAAAATACACTATTAAATAGTGCAGGGGGTAAAAGGTCCTCCATAAAGTTTGATATCGTAACAACAATTTCGATCAAAGTTGAAGTATTTTTCAGACCTTTTTCCCACATGACAAAAAAATAAAGACCAATAAGAAGTAAAGATGTAAAATTTGGGTATGTATGTTTAAAAAAAATTATTAAATAATAATCACCATCGCGATATTACCAAATAGTAAATATACGATAGTACGACTTTTTGTTTGAGTTACTCTCAATCTCCTTATTTATATAGATGAAAAATTTATTAAGTATCATTCATTTATTAAAGAATTATGACATTAATTAAAAAAATTAACATATAATTTATTTAAAATCTGTTAGGCGAGCCCAAAACGTTTAAGATTTGAAATGCTCTTATTGGTTCAAGTAAATATTTGTCTTGACGGGATGGGGAAAAATGGAATCCATCCAACAATCAAACACCAACACTAAGAGTTGTATTAAAAGAGCCTGAACTTAAAAGGGGGTAAATCAGTCCAGATATATTATTTTTTTCATTAGCAATAATATTCATTTTTTTAATTCAAAATTTGAATTTTTTTTCTGATGCTAATAAGTGATACTTTTGTCTTTCCTATTATATAGATAGCAAATTAAAATATATAGTTGAGTTTTAAGAGATTGAAATAGTTAGGTAAGTGGATGAGGAATTTTAGGAATGATTTTTAATTATTTTTTTAAGAAAAAATGTATAAAATAGCAAACTATTTATTCGAATTAAATGTTATAACCACAGTTTCATTTAATTCTAATCCGTAGCAAACACTTTGTCATCACCTCTCTCCCAAGAAATCTCGCTCGTCACTCTCCCAGACCGTGCTCGCCACTCTCCCTCGCGTCTCTCACTTTATACAAAAACAAATGTATAAATTGCGTATTTGTTTGTATTGTCACGACCCAAACCATCGTGATTGACACCCACACTAACCCTGCAGTGGGAGAATCACTACTACAACTCAAACCAAACAACTAAACCAAAACTAAGGCATTTAAGTACACGAAAGCAGGAAAATACTAAGGAAAGAAATAGAGTTTCCATAAACTCTAACAAAAGTCTAACAAAAATAACTAACAATGCGGAAATTCAACCCCTAGAACCTGAAAGTCAATGTACCAAAACTCTACTAACGACAAGTCTAAGAACAAGGGGTACAACCCCGAAACTAAACAACACCTTAAACCAATAGTCTGAGTCAGAAAAGAATGGACTTAAACAAGAGAGATCCATGGCAGCCTGAAAGAACTGGCTCACCCTTGAATTATGTCACGCTCATAGTCACCTAGTTGAGGTCTATCAATAGCCACCTGAAGATGCCCTGTACTCAACAAAGAAAGAGCAACTGCAGTATCAGTACACAACCACCGTGTACTGGTAAGATCACGCGGCTATCCCACTAAGTATAACATACATTAGTCAATACAACAATATAATCACATGCACATATCGAACATATACAATATCATCAACATATACGAACAATGAACAACTTCACGATTCTCACATATCGCAGTTATATCAATTTAGAGCAACATACCGTCTTCCAATATCAATCATCATTAGATATGAACGAACTCATCACAAGTAGATACACAACACAATTCAATGGTCCTCTCACGGAACCCAACTCAATGGTCCTCTCATGGAACCCAAACCCAAACAGTTAGCATACCAAAACGTGGCAAATTGATTCCATATTTATACCGAAACGTGGCAATCCGATCCAAGTTAGTTATGCCGGAATGTGGTAATCTGATCCCATATTTATGCCAGAACGTGGCAACCGATCTCAGTTAGTTATGCCGGAACGTGGCAATCCGATCCCATTTTTATGCCGAAATGTGGCAACCGATCCAAGTTAGTGTGTCGGATAGTGACACCATCCCATTCAACAAACCACAATCACAATCACAATGTATATTCTCACAATCATACAACAAGAGGTGATTCGTGGCATACAATTATTCAATTAACCTCATTTACAACAAGTGTGATCAATAATGCAACATTAACATACATACATGTATCATAATGAAGCAAAAACAAACATACATCACACAATCATAGAATCACAACCATCACCTACCTCGAATCCAAGCTTGAATCCCCTAAGGCACTTGAATCTTCCCTTTCCGGATTCTTCCCGCTTGTTCGTGGTCTAAAAACATACACTTAACACAATGATCAATAATGAAAGGTCTAATTATCTGGATTATAACAAACCCAATAACCCTAGACCAAACTCAAGATCCTAATACCCAATTTAGGGTTGTTTCCACCATAGAATATTTAACAAACCCCTCCCCCATCAATATTCACCTATTCTATTACGTTCTACGAATCAAAAAATGGATTCGGGGAGTGAAAAGCTTACCTTTAGCCTCAAAAATGGTGAAAACGAGTAGGGGTCGCCTGTGAGTCGTTCCTTAGCTCAAAAAGTCAAAAAGTGCATAATGAGGTCGTTTAGGAGTTTATTAACAACTTTAATTCACGTCAAACCCGCCACAGCGACCCCGCCAAAGTGGCAAAACCCAGCGCCAAAGCGGCATTCTCAAGATAGAGAGTTATTTCAAGAATTCCAAAATTCCCATTTCACAACACACCTCTAACCCACAACGCTCAGTAAATACCCTTTACGCTAAGATCGATTCCAAGAGTTCTACTTGCCCGAATTCAATTCTGTAAAGTCATATGGATTCCTTAACGAGTTATCTAACTACTCATGTAATCAAAATCATAAATGATTCACCTGATTGTTACCAGATTTTCCTACACCTTAATGACTCCGATTTCGTCTAAATCTGGACTAGGTTGGGAAAATCCAATTACTACGAAAAAGTTTTTTGACCCCAATTCTTTCTCCATTTGGCTCTTCCATAACGACGGAAATCAGGTCGTTACAATAGAAACCAATTTACCCATCACTCGTCCCCGAGTGATCAACTAGGAAAGACTGATTAAAGTAAGGGTAGAGTAGTATCTGAATCGAGTTATTGGGGATACTTGTATCGCATGCCCTTATTACAGAATCGCATTACCCCCTAAGGGTTTCACATCTCCAACCTCAAACAAACCAATTGAGTACCTACACATCCTCCCTTACAATGCCTCAATGAAGTCATCTCAACACTTGAGTGATAAATATTGTTGTATGTAAACTTAACTAATCAACAAAATGATTCCCAACATCCACCAAAGTTGATCATACACACGTCTGCCACATGTTATTAAGGATCTTGACACAAACGGACGAATCCTTTCTCACATAACCATGATAAAATCCTAAATCAAAACTCGCCACAATTAGAGGTAAACCTGAACCAGCCAACACACAATCATAATACCCAAACAATCATAGTTCTTATCAACATCTCCATCTCATAACCCAATTTCCCATGAGTTTAAGCTATAAAAATTTGATCCTTAGACATCAAATACTCATCGAGGGATATGCCCGAGCATACAAACCCTCCAACAACACTGTAGAGATGCTAGAATTAGTAATTGTAGATTACCTCTTAAGAACAGTAGAATTGGATTCAATGATCCCCACATTCAACCACACATAATCGATACATGACTTCGATGATAAGATGAAATATTAAAATTACCGAACAACCACAAATATGGATGGTAGCTCTTCTATAATTTCACATAAGCAAGGTGGTAAATGTAGAACCACTAAAATACTTTAACAACTCCAAGACAACACCAATTATGTCATTCGAGATAACCAAACCTTTCCAATCTTCCCACTCAACCAAGAGAACATCGCAGGATTTGGTACCCCTGATCCACCACTAGGGATCCACCCACAAAAGTGAAAACACACTAGAGCATAGCTAGTGAATCATACTCACAACACTAACAACCATCATAAACACTTCAACCTTTTACCTTATTATAAACCAACACTTTTTAAAAATGAAACATTTCTTAGGTACTTAACAATCAATAGTAGTAGACTTACGACTCAACCCAGGTGTAATTCCTCTCAATACTCAATACCGGATACAATTGATCATTTCTCACCTTTCTAATTCATACCTTGACAAAATTTATCATGAATGCAGACTTACAATGAAAAATATGAATTCTAATTTCCACTGTATAACACAATCCCTTTTCTCTATCAACATTAGCTTGTACCTTGAAGATTCTTATGAATTCATAAATCTTCGCTTATCATTGATCGCATCTCCATCGATCTTACAATATCCTTCGCTAAAATTCAATCGTACTCATTACTAAACTCAAAACAAAAACAAAGCAATTATCATCACACTCGAGCTAATGTCTGTACACTCCTTTCTCAAGTCTTTTTCGATAGTTTTTAACCAATCCAACACATTTGTGACACTATTACCATAGCCACAGCAAAACAAATGAAATCACGCGTATCTGAACCCAATTATCTACTTCTCTAAAGATAACTCTTTAGCCTTAAGAATCAAATAAAATATTTTTACTCTCGCCTCTGTTTAAAGGTTGTACTACAACCCACCATTTTTCTTCATTTTGACTCTAGCTCTTTAATTTCTATTCGAATGGTGTCCCACCATCTCTTAAAACTTTCCTTACAATCACGTTACTCACCAAATATTAGAAAACCACAACCTTAGGTAATCGCAAGGCGTAATTACTATACCAAATTCACTTAACCAACAATATTATTATATAGTTGCATCCCGTCACAATCCATCGCGACTCTTATTACCATTACGCTCTGTCATCCTTGACTATCACTACGAAGTCAACCTTTTCATCAATACGACCCCTCAAACTCAAGTATACTCATCAAATTCAGAGGACTAACCCAATTTATACGCACTTTCTTACTAAAATACTTCAATTTCCTTCACCCAAGTATACTCATTGGGACCTTTCTTATCCATAAGCTTGTCATTCTGGTATTAATCCACTCCCTTATGGATTAAGATAAAATCGTCACTCCTCATACTACCCTCCTTCTTCTTAACAAACAAGACAGGAGCACCCCACTTGGAAACAATAGGGCGAATGAACCCTTTATCAAGAAGCTCTTGGATTTGAGCCTTAAGCTTTCTTAATTCTACTGGAGCCATACGATACGGAGGGATGGAAATGGGGCGAGTGCTAGTTTCCAAGTCAAAGCAAAAATATATATCTCTATCCGGAGGCATACCAGGTAAATCTGTAGGAAACACTTTCTTAAACTCAGACACCACATGAATAAGCCAAATAAGCCAACAACCCTGCCCTACCAGTTTCCTTGCCCGAATGGAGGATACGATCTTAGCTAGCTTAGGCTTGTACACCCCTTCCCACTCTAATCTTTCCCTACCGGGGATCTCTAGAGTTACCAACTTAGTATTATAATTAAGCCCGTTATAATAGGGGGGACAACCAAGTCTTGCCTAAGATTATACCAAGTCAGTTATATCCAGCATAACCTAATCAACCCAAATCTGAAAATCCATAAGCACAACAGGACAACACAATATACAAGAGTGACTATGACTAACTCTTCAACTGAGGTAGAAACATGGATGGGGGCAACAATCATATCGCAAACCACATCAAATCCCAAGGTAGTTGAACTAACACATACGAATAAGTAGAACCCAGATCACACAAAACAATAGCCATTCGGGCACAAATAAGAGTAGCACTAGTGACCACTGCATCACACACCTCAAACTCGGTTTTTCCTGGAAAAACATATAACTGAGCCCTATCGTCTTGACGGCAAACCTCCTCGCCTGGCTGCACTATTCCTCTACATGCATTACCATTTCCCTTGCCTCCACGAACTCGCTGATTTCCTCATCATATGCCCAATTCTCCACAATTTAACACACTTTACCACTTATATTCGATTGTTGAACAATGAATTAGATTGTAGGGGTTAGTTCGGGTACTATTCGAGGTCCATAATTGTGACTAGGGGAAAATAGGGAAGCCATGTTGAGGTTCTGTCTCGCCTCATCCCGCTCTGGTGGGAAAATTTCCGCACTGGCAGCCTCGCCTTGGCGGGAAGAATCCCGCCCCAGCGGCCATCCATTTTTTTTTGGACTCAGACTATTGTTTAAGGTGTTTTTTAGTTTCGGGGTTGTACCCCTTGTTCTTAGACTTGTCGTTAGTAAAGTTTTGGTACAATGACTTTCAGGTTCTAGGGGTTGAATTTCCGCAGTAGTTTGGTTAGTTAATTATTTAAACCTTTGGAATTTATGGGGACTCCATTTTTTTATTGTCATTTAAACCTGCTTCTATATCTTTAAATGCATATTTTTTGGTTAAGTTGTTTAGTCTGGGTTGTAGTAACAGTTCTCCCACCGGAGGGTTAGTGTGGGTGCCTATCACGATTCACGATGGTCTGGGTCATGATAAAGTTGGTATCAGAGCCCTAGGTTCATTGATCTCATTGTACCAAAATGAGTCTAATAGAGTCTTGCGGAATGGTACGATGACGTCTGTACGTTTCTTCGAGAAGCTATAGGACTTTAGGAAAAACTCACTTCTTTCTACTCCACCATACTATGACTTGAATCAAATTAGTATCTGGGTGATACAAATTAGTATATTTCCTCCTTCACTTTATGGTCCGAGCTAGAGCAACAACAGTGGTAACACCATCACTAGCAAGAGAGGACGTGTTAGACTACCGACAGTTGAATAGGGTCACCATTCAGAACAAGTATCCATTGCCTCGGATGGATGACATTTTTGACCAATTGGAAGGTGCATCGGTTTTCTCTAAGATTGATTTAAGGTCTGGTTACCATCAGTTAAAGATTGAGATGGTTAAGAATTGGGTTCGACCAAGTTTTGTGATTGAAATTAGAAGTTTTGTGGGGCTCGTTAGCTACTATTTTCTCTTGTGGTATGAGTTGAGTCCAATTGATATCTCCCGATTCCAATTGGTATCTCAACAAAGTGAACTAGACGCCGTATTCCCAACTGAAGGGACACAAGCAAGTTAATTGGAACTTAGAAGGTTCCAATTTGTATTTGGCCTTAGGGGTCGTATAAGGCATGGCTGATGGTCGTTTATGGAATGAACTAATTAAAGAAATTGGACTTGTCTGCGAGTTGTAACTTGGAACGGTGAATGTGTACTTCTAGTTGTCGGAAATTAACTATGAATGTGAATGGTGTATTACTTGAATGCTTTGATATGATTATGTTCCTAGTATTGCTTGTCTGAATGTTGATATGTGCAATGTGCTGGTATAAATGTTGAAATTGTGCCAGTTGTAATCGCTTGAGTGTCGTGGAACTTGTTGTGAAAAGAAACTCATCATGAGATTAGGTGCAAGGGTCTAGATAAATTACGATGTGGTTCGTAAGCGAGAAATCAGGACGTGCGTTGCAACCAACTGATAACCGTGTGAGAGTCAGGTGTATCCTGGGGATATATGTGTGGTAACGTTGAAATGATGTAAAAGGATTTTAAAGTGCGTACTTCATTGGGTTGACCGGGGGGTAGACAATGATTGTCCTAGCTAAAGGTATTTTCTCTAAAAATGCATGTGTTATAGCTGGGAACCTTTTGGGGAAATTGGGAAAGAAAAGAATCTAGAAAATTGTTGACAGGGGATCTGTTTCCGTTGAGGCCGATGGGGCGGGATTTCTTCCGCTAGAGAGGGACAGGGCGAGATAGAATCTCAGCCTTCTCTCCCATGTTTTCCCCTAGTCACAATTATGGACCTCAAATTATACCTGAACTAACCCGTGCGATCTAATTCAGTGTTCAACAATCAAATATAAGTTATAAGGTGTGTTAAAATTGTGGAGAACCTGGGCATATGAGGAGGAAATCATTGAGGTCGTAGAGGCCGGGGAAATGGTAATGCAGGTAGAGGAGTATTGTAGCCAGGTGAGGAGGTTGCCCGTCAAGAGGACATGGCTCAGTTTTATGTTTTTCCGAGTAAGACCGAGTTTGAGGGTGTGATGCAGTGGTCACAAGAACTGCTCTTGTCTGTGCTCGGATGGCTATTGCTTTGTGTGATATGGGGTTCTACTTATTTGTATGTGTCAGTTCAATTGCCTTGAGATTTGATGTGGTTTGTGATATACTTGATGCCCCCATCCATGTTTCTACCGCAGTTGAAGAGTCAGTAATAGTCATCCTTGTATATCGTGTTTGTCCTGTTGTGTTTAGGGATTTTCAGACTTGGGTTGATTTGGTTATGTTGGATATGACTGACTTGATATAATCTTAGGCATGACTTGGTTGTCCCCCTATTATGTTGTGCTTAATGGTAATGCTAAGTCGGTAACTCTAGAGATGCCGGGTAGGGAAAGGTAAGAGTAGGAAGGGGGTACAAGCCTAAGTCAGCTAAGGTCATATCTTTCGTGCGAGGTAGGAAACTGGTGAGGCATGATTGTTTGGCGTAATTGGATCATATTCGGGATGTTAAGGTCAAATCCCCCCTATTGAGTCTATTTGTGTGGTCAGAATTGAGAGAGCTTAAAGCTCAAATCCAAGGGCTTCTTGATAAAGGTTTCATATGTCCTAGTGTTTTCCCGTGGGGTGCTCCTGTCTTGTTTGTTAAGAAGAAGGAGGGTAGTATAAGGATTGGTAATTTTATCTTAAGCCATAAAAGAGTGGATTGATACCGGAATGATAAGCTTATGGATAAAGAAGTCCCAATGAGTATACTTGGTTGAAGGTAATTGAACATTTTAGTAAGTAAATGTGTATAAAATTAGGTTAGCCCTTTGAATTTGATGGGTATACCTGAGTTTGATGTGTCATGTCGATAAAAAGGTTGACTTCGTAATAATATCCAGGGCAAACCAAGGGTAATGGTGGTATGAGTTCATGATGGAATGTGATGGGATGCAACTATATAATAAGATTGTTGGTAAAGCGAATTTTGTATAGTAAGTACGACTTGCGAGTATCTAAGGTCAAGGTTTTCTAATATTGGGTGATAACGTGGTTGTATGGAAAGTTTAAGAGATGGTGGGACAGCACTCAAATAGAATGTTAAAGGGCTAGAGTTATAATAAAGGAAAATATAGTGGGATGTAGTACATCTTTTAGAGAGAGCCTAGAGCAAGAATATTATATTTGATTGCAAAGGCTAAAGAGATATGTTCAGAGGGATAGATAATTGGGTTCAGAGGTGTCACAAGTCCATCAGATGGGTTAAAAACTATTGAAAAAGACTTGAGAAAGGATTGTGCAAACATTAGCCTGAGTGTGATGATAAGTAATTTGGATTTGTTTTTGAGTTTAGTAATGGGTATGATGGAACTTTTAGCGAAGGATATTGTAAGATCGATGGAGATGCGATCAATGATAAGCAAGGACCCATGAATTCATAAGAACCTTCAAGGTACAAGCTAATGTTGATAGATAAGGGAATTATGCTATATAGTTGAATTTACAATTCAGATTTTTCATTGTAAGTCTACATTTGTGGTAATATATTTTGTCAAGGTATGAATTGGCAAGGTGAGAAATCATCAATTGTATCCGGTATTGAGCATTTGAAAGGACTTACACCTGGGTTGAGTCGTAAGTTTACTATTATTGATTGTTAAGTACCTAAGAAAGGTTTCATTTTTAAAAATGTTGTTTTATAATAAGGTAAATGGTCGGAGTGTTTATGATGGTTGTTATTATTGTGAGTATGATTCACTAGTTATGCTCTAGTGTGTTTTCAATTTTGTGGGTGGATCCCTAGTGGTGGATCAGGGGTACCAAATCCTGCGATGTTCTCTTGGTTGGTTGGGAAGATTGGGAAGATTTGGTTATTTCGAATGACATAATTGGTGTTGTCTTGGAGTTGTTAAAGTATTTTAGTGGTTCTACATGTACCACCTTGCTCATGAGAATTTATAGAAGAGCTACCATGCGTATTTGTGGTTGTCCGATAATCTTAATATTTCTCTAGTCGTCGAGGTCATGTATCGTTTATGTGTGGTTGAATGTGGAGATCATTGGGTCTAATTCTACTTTTCTTAAGAGGTAATCTACAATTACTAAATCTAGCATTTCGATAGTTTGATAGGAGCGGTTGTATGCTTGGACATATCCCTCGATGAGTATCTGATTTCTAAAGATCAAATTTGTTATAACTTAAGCTCATGGAAATTTATGTTGTGAGAAGGAGATGTTGATAAAAACTATGATTGTTTGGGTATTATGAGTGTGTGTTGGTTGGTTCAGGTTCACTTCTATTTGTAGTGAGTATTGACTTGGAATTTTATCATGCTTAAGTGCTAAAGGATTCGTCTGGATGGTTGTGTTAAGGTCCTTGGTAACATGTTGTAGACGTGTGTACGATCAACTTTGGTAGTAGTTGAGAATCATGTTTTATGTTAATTAAGTTTACATACAACAATATTTATCACTCGAGTATTGAGATGACTTCATTGAGGCATTGCATGGATGGATGTGTAGGTATTCAATTGATTGGTTTGGGGACGAAGATTATTTCATAATGTGAGACTCAGTTGTGTTAGATGAGACCTTCTATATGAAGAAGAACAGGTTGAAATTCTTGATCTCGATGGTCGTAAGCTAAGGACATGCGAGACAAGTATCCCCTGTTGTTCAACGATTCAAGTACTACTCTACCCTTACTTTAGCCAGTCTTCCCTAGTTGATCACTCGGGGATGAGTGATGGGTAAATTGGTATCTATTGTAACAATCTGATTTCGTCGTTAGGTAAAAGCCAATGGAGAAAGAATTGGGATCAAAAAACTTTTTCGTAGTAACTTGGAATTTCTCAACCTAGTCCAGATTTAGATGAAATCGAAGTCAGTAGGGTTTAGGGAAATCAGGTAATGAATGAGAGATCTAATTATGATTTGGACCACATGAGTAGATAGCTAAGACGTTAAGAAACCCATACGACTTTACGGAATCAAATTTGGGCGAGTAGAACTCCCGAAATGATCTTAGCGTGAACGGATAACATTCTGTCTCCGTGCATCCAGCTGTAGCAGGACAGTCGCGACTTAAATAGGGTTAACCCTCTAAAAACGTTATTTTCTGCAAAAATTCGTTCTTAAGAGCTAAGAAACGACCCAGGGATATTTCTTGAAGGTTTTCCGCCTCTTTTAGCACTAAAGGTAAGGATTTTACTCACCTAAACCCTTTTTTGATCCGTAGAGCCTATTTTCTTAGGTTATTATCGATAGGGGAGGGTTTTGATCTAGAATTCATGGAGGAAACTGTCACGACCCGAGCCTACACCTTGGATAAGGCTGGCACCCGAAGACCATTACTGGTCCCAAAGCGAACTCTCATCCTGGCTGACTACAAGCGGAAAACTGCTTCAAACATACAAAGATTAAAAACTGAAATAAAAGTTAATAAAACTTAAATTCAAACTTTAACTCAAATGAAAACTCTAAATAATAAAATATATTCAACTCGCCATAAAATAGGTAACTTAAGTCTTTAAAACATTTAATAAAATAAATAAATAATACAGACTTCTCAACTATACTGACTATCTATGAAGCCTCTAACTTATAAAGATGGAAGTCGGGACAAGACCCACGACATCCTAACAACTGATATAACGAAAGGTAAATGAAATCCTCTGGAAGAAATGAGGCTCACCATAGCTAACTCAACACTCGGATGTATCAACGAAGCTCCTGTTGATGATCCTGAATACATGTGTCTGCATCATGAGAAGATGCAGGCAAAATGGCTCAGTATGTGGAATGTACAAGCATGTAAAGGGAATTCTAAAGCATAACATAAGCTTGAAACTTGATAAAAAGGAACCATACTTACCTCTTCTCAAACTTACTCAACTCAAGGAATACTCAAGGATACTCAAAACTACTCAACTTACTCAACTCAAATGTACTCAA
>JAJOOS010003959.1:0-25711 GCA_029582725.1 Solanum chiquidenum
TCTTTCACTTGTCGACTCACATTCAGTTTTATACGGATAAATGTGTTCAAATAACTCAGCGTTATCTGACTCAATTATCATATTAACATGAATCTCAGGATTATCAAATTTGTGAACCAAAAGCCGACAGGCCTTACTGTTCACAACATATCCAATAAATACACAATCCATTGTTTTGGGTCCAATTTTCACCCTCTTTGGTAAATGAACCTCTACCTTGGCTAGACACCCCCATACTTAGAAATATTTCAAGTTGGGTTTCCTTCATTTCCACAACTCATATGGAATTGATTGCCTTTTGCTACGGGGTACCCTATTGAGTATCTTATTAGCCGTAAGGATGGCTTCCCCCCCAAAGGTTTCGTGGTGAACCAGAACTAATTATCAAGGCATTCATCATTTCCTTTAATGTTCTGTTCTTCCGTTCCGCCAAACCATTTGACTGTGGTGTATATGGTGCAGTATTTTGATGAATAATACCATATTTCAAACATATCTCTGCAAAAGGAGATTCGTATTCTCCACCCCTATCACTCCAAATTATTTTTATCTTTAGATTTAATTGATTCTCCATTTCGTTTTTGTATTGCTTACATGCATCAATTTCTTCATCCTTATTGTTAAGCAAATATACATAACAAAATCGAGTGCAATAGTCAATAAAAGTTATAAAATATTTTTCTCCACCACGAGATGGTGTCGACTTCATATCGCATATATCTGTGTGAATTAAGTCTAAAGGTTTTGAATTTCTTTCAACAGACTTATAAGGATATTTAACAAACTTACTTTCCATACAAATTTTGCATTTCGATTTATCGCATTTGAAATCAGAAAATACTTCTAAAGTAACCAATTTTCACAAGGCTTTGTAATTTACATGTCCCAAACGGGCATGCCATAAATCATTTGACTCCAATAAGTAAACAGAAGCATAATTCTTATTAATACTGTCAACAACCATTACATTCAGTTTGAAGAGGCCCTCAGTGAGGTAGCCCTTTCATAAGAACATCTCATTCTTATTTATTACAGCTTTGTCATTAACTAGGACACACT
Organism: Solanum chiquidenum; assembly: GCA_029582725.1. Lineage (NCBI taxonomy): Eukaryota > Viridiplantae > Streptophyta > Magnoliopsida > Solanales > Solanaceae > Solanum > Solanum chiquidenum. Next base: position 1,060 of record JAJOOS010003959.1, read on the forward strand.
TAAACCCGTTCTTAACGAGCAGTACATCAGAAACTAAATTCTTCCTAATAGTAGGAACATGCAGAACGTTGTTTAAAGTCAACACCTTGCCGGATGTCATTTTCAACATTACTTTCTCAGTTCCTGCAATCCTTGTTGTTATTGTGTTTCCCATGAACAAATCTTTATCAAACTCAACAGGAGTGTATGTTGCAAAGGCTTCTTTCGCAGAGCAAATATGTCGAGTGACACCTGAGTCGAGAAATCACTCCTTGGGATTTCCAACTAAGTTGCACTCTGAGATCATTGCACAGAGGTCATCTGCATCTTCCATCTCTTCCATGATGTTTGCTTGACTTTTTCCTTTGTCTTTGTGTTTGTCCTTTCTTGGAGCACGACAGTCAGAAGACTTGTGACCAGTCTTACCACAGTTGTAACAGCTGCCCTTGAATTTCTTCTTTTCCTGTTCTAACTTCTATCCGTTGAACTTCTTTCTCTTCTTGCCTTTAGTAGGAGCTTCTTCAACAATATTAACTCCAATTATTGTTGAACTTTTACGAGACTTCTTTTCAGCGGTCTTGTTATCTTCTTTAATCTTGAGGCGAATCACAAGATCTTCAAGCTTTATTTTCTTACGTTTGTGCTTTATAATTCTGGAAGTCGTTCCACGAAGGAGGTAACTTCTCGATCATTGCAGCCACTTGAAAAGTTTCATTTACTACCATATCTTCAGCAATCAGATCATGGAAAATAAGTTGAAGTTCCTACACTTGTGATCCAACAGTTTTACTATCTACCATTTTATAATCTAAAAACTTTGCGACCACAAACTTTTTCAAGCATACATCTTCTGTCTTATATTTCTTCTCAAGTGCATCCCACAATTCTTTCGAAGTTGTCATTGCACTATAGACATTATATAAGTCATCCTCTAAAGCACTCAGAATGTAGCCCTTACATAGGAAGTCTGCCTGTTTCCATGCTTCAATAATCATGAATTTTTCAATGTCTGGCTTTTCAGCAGTAGGCACTGGAGTTTCTTCATTGGTAATTTTTTGCAGAACAAGAGTGGTAAGCCAGAAAAATACACGTTGCTGCCATCCTTTGAAATTCACGCCAGAGAATTTTCTCGATTTCTCTACTGGTGGTACAATAGCTCGGGGTGGTGCAGCAACAGCCACTGTAACATTGTTGTTTGTCATTTTTAATAAACAAAAATCGATACAGACTTAGTAAGCAATAACTTAAAATTGCAGACTTAAAGGAGTATAAAACCACGAAGGTTTTTGTCTCCACCAGAAACACATATTAAAAATAAAATAATAATTTCCTTAAGATTGTTGCCAATCTGTGTTTAAAACAGAATTACTGATTCCAATAAACTTTGCAGAAACACGAAGTAACCAAAGTTTTAATGAACCAGTAAGAACAGAAGAACATAAATTAATTCAGAACAACTAAAATCTTTAAAACATACCAGAATCTGGAAATAGACAGAACGGAAAAAGATCAAGCCCACTGAATGCACAGTGTCCCCTTAAGGAAATTATCCCCCTCTAGTATCCGAGGTTTGATTTGGAATATGTCCTCCCAGGATATAATGATCTTAATTTCCAGCGTATTGATACCCAAAACTTTGGTGTCAGCGAACCACTCAATAGCAGTACAGTACACGAAGAAACTTTGTGCAGAAGAAGAAGAAATCAGAAAAATTCGTAAGGAAAAATCTGAAGAATCAATGTATTTATAGGCAAGAGGAACTGGTTCCGAAAGGTTGCAACCCTTTCAGAATCCACACGACCATTCATGAAAGTTTGCAACCTTTCAAACGGTCGTGGTTGTTCCTGAAAGTTGCAACCTTTCAGAACAGTCACTTCCAACGGCGGGAAATTCAAATAAAACGGGAAAGAATTTAAATAAAATGGGTTGTGCACGGATCCGAGTCGGGTCGATCAATTAACTGAATAATCGAAACATTTCGATTAATTAACTAATTAATTAAAATATTTTGTCCATTTAATTTAATTTAATTAATTAAATAAATAATTTAAAATAAACTTTGTCCAAAAAATAATCTCTCGATCATTTTCCAAAGCCGAGCGAGCGACGACGACGACGGTGCGAGGGAGTTCCGTCTTTCCAACCCTTTTAACAATTAATACGAGTGTTTCTATATTTAAACTCTTCTATTTTTCTTTCCACCACCGATGAGGGAGAAATGCCTTTTCACTAAAGCATAAGAGGACTTTTCAAGTTCCCAACTTTCCAAGTTCCTCTCTTTTCATCTTCCCTCCATTTCCCATTAACTCTTGTTACATACCCAACAATATGTCCATTTGATTTGAATTGGTTTAACTCTTTTTTTGTTAATATCAAATCAAGTAAAAAATGATCAATTGTTTTTTTTTCAATGTCAAATCAGTCAAACTAAAATACAAGTCTTTTTTTTTTATCAATTTGACTTGATTTGTCAGTTCAGTTTGGCTTGATGATTGAATCATACGTCCTTAATGATCGTGAAGTCTGATCTGTTATTTTTAGAACATATATAGGGCACCTAAAAGTGAGCTATATGTAGCTTTTGTCAACTATATAATTCTTTTCTTTTTTTTATCCCTACATAACTTACTTAAAACTATATTTATTAGGCAAATAAAAATAAGATTTAACCAAAGTAATGATGTAAATGGAGTATTTTTATAAAATAAAAAAATTGTATTTTTTTTGCAAGACTATTTAATTCAACTATATATGCATTATTTCATTTTCGGCTCAAATTTGTAAAATATTTATTTGGAAATTTTTAAATGTATAATTTTCTTTAGATACAATGATTATTTATAGAAGTGTGTATTTCTTCTTTTATTGGTTAAATATGTAAGAATAACTTTATTAGAATATCATTGTCTTTTAGCTAAATAACAAATTATAATTAAAATATTTATTTTAGATTTTTAAAATTACAAATTTAACTGGAAAGAGATGATTTAGATAATTGGAGAACTTTAAAAGGTAAAAATATATATTTTTATTCTAAAAATTGTTGGACAAGAAAATTAATGTGACAACGCTTATATATGTTACACTTTCATGGGTTGTCCGCATACCCCTATAGGAGATGATGAATATTAAATTGTCGTTGTTAAGAGGGGTAATTAGACCAACGTAAGATTTATTAAGTGTGCACCAAATGATAACTCATCAAGTTGAGAGAAATTTTAATCTATTTAGCCTTTTGGTTATTTTTCTTTTTCGTCTACGATCCACCATTTAGGTTCGAACTCATAATTTCGATCATAATTTAAATGTGTTTATATGTTTTTATTCCTTTTAAATATGTCATGCATCCACCTCACCCATGCTATGAGCCTATGACCATAAATCATTGAACCCAAGATTAAGAAGAAAAAGACAGCTAATTGGAAAAGGCAAGTAGTACTTATTAGATTGGAAAATGATTAAGCAGAAGTAGATTCTAACAACCCCATAAATAAACTTTAATTTACTGGTGCTGTTCAACAACCTTGTATTATATTGCAAGTACATATCAACTGACTAGCTCAACTATTTTAATTATTATTATTACTCTTAATTATTGCTACCAAATTTTAAGATTTTTTTTCATGGTAAAATGCATCAGGGCGAAAGGGACAGCTTAATTGTTGAGATCCATACTTAATTAATAGTGGTAATAAAATATTCCAGTTTTAGACATTTTTTGTTGGTAGAATCATATGCCTTTATGCTAAACCTTGCTTACACGTTACAATAGCCTTGGCTCACTTTAAGGTTTAGTCGAGTGTCTATTATATATAGGGATAAGGGTCTGAAAAATACTTCAACTTTGGTCTGATTTGCTGTTACGATACTAAACTTTCATAAGGACCTATTACCTCCCTAGACTATTTAATACCGTATTTTTTACCCCCTGAACTATTTAATAGTGTATTTTAAAGGTATATATGTGCCCACGTGGACACATTACTATTTATAATTTTGCATTATTTTTTATGTCCACATGGGCAAATATATATGTTTAAAATATGGTATTAAATAGTCTAGGGAGGTAATAGGTCCTCATGAAAATTTAGTATCGCAACAACAAATTCGACCAAAGTTGGGGTATTTTTCAGACGTTTATCCCTTATATATAAACAAACAACTTATTTAATTACCCTACAAAGTTAAGAATAAAGTCTGTGTATATTCTATCTTTCCTAAACCTCACTTATGAAATCACACAGAGTATATGTTATTGTTGTATCTAGGTAAAATGAGAAAACAATATAAAGTTAGAAATTAATTTCCTATTTGGAGAACAAAATAAATTTTGTAGGTGTATGAATATACACCCATTTAAATATTTAACTTTTTTTATATAGTAATTGGCTAATTATTATATTAGGTATTATTTGATTTAATATTTGACACAAAAACATGTATGTATCATTAGAGAGATATTGTTCTAAAAATATCATGTATTTACTTAGGTTAGAATATTGGTTGTTAAATAGCACACATCTTTGAGTTTAATTAGTATTTGATCAAAACATATATTATGATTTATGTCATTAGAAAATTGATGTTCCCTTCTGTACTTTCACATGCTATATTGACATATACATATTCCAATTTTTACTCCATAAATATAATGAAATTGTCATTATGATCCAATAAAATAAAAAACATGGAGTGTGCTTTTAATTTTTGAAAAACCTTTCTATTTTTTAAAAAGAAATCTACCATTTCCTATTGTCTAGAGGCTTAAGGCCAAAATTAAACATTATACTAAGCAGCTAAACATGATAGAAATCAAGAAGGCTCAGGGGTCTGCCTTTCAGTCTTCCTCTTTCAGATATGTCTTTCACCTGAAAGAAGCTAGTATCAATTATTAGACTTAAGGAATCAGGTTCCTTTTAAGGGAAACTAAAACAATATAATAAATAATACGTAATTGATTTATCTTGGAAAATCTCCTTGCTCAAGAGAGTAAAAATCACAATTTATGTTGTATATAATTTTCATTCAAGCTTTTTTCCCCACAAATTTATACCACTAAACAGAGTGTGTAGAAGTTTTTTTTTAAAATTAAAATATAAATCTTCAATAGAAATAAGTACAAGCAAGGGGACTAGGTCTTATCTTGTCAATCTTAACGAGGTACTTGTCACAACCCAAACCGTCGTGAGTGACACCCACACCAACCCTTAAGTGTGAGAACCATTTACTAACCCAAATTAATCCATCAAGACTAATTATACAAGCCAAATCATGAAAGACAACAACTAATTGATAGTTTTAATAGGTAAAGATCAGGTTTTCATAAACTCAACTATTTAACAAAAATCATTGCAGAATTAAATCCTCTAAAATCTGAAAGTCATAGTACTAAAACTCTAAGTATCTTAAATAAAGGGGATGCAATCCATGCTAAGAAAACATATACTAAAGTTTAAGAAATGTCTCCGTCCGAAAGGATGGACAAAGAATTGGAGAAGAACCTATGGCAACCGGCCCCGGAAGAGTTGCTCATCCTTGGATTCGAATGGTCAAGCGTCTCTCAACTGAGGTCTAGAAGCACCCGCCTAAATATGTCATGTACTCAATAAGAAAAGAGCAACGACAATATCAGTGCACAATCACAATGTACTAATAGGATCATACAACCAGTTCCAGAACGTGAATGTAAGCAAACAACTACAAAATAGTAAAACCTGTCAACACATATACAACAACCACAATATAATATATATATCCAATCACAATATCGTGAACCAAGTAATTCATGGATCATGTCCCACATGATTACAAAATGCACATATCAGGATCCTCTTTTGGAACCCACACACAAACTGTTATTGTATCGGTGCGATACCCAAGCCAATAATGTTGGTATACATATCAGGCATGGTATCCGATCCAACTGTTAGTATTTATGTATCGGCGTTGTATCCGATCCAACCAACAATCACGACAACATGCACAATCACAATCAAAATGAATAATCGCACTTGAAACCACAAGCAAAATAATAGGTTCATCGCATGAGATCATCAACATGATGTTATCTCATATTCTTCCTCTATGTTTTCTCAACATGAATCACACCAGTGATACTATAATGCAGTAGACATGCATCTATACATAACTTGGAAAATGCACAATCATCACCTACCTCAAATCAAGACTTGAAAATTCTAAAGAACATGAGCTTTTCCTTTTTGAAGTGTCTTGTCTTGTTCTTGGTCTAAAAAATAATGAAAACACAATAATCGATCAATAGTGGTCTTACAATACCTAGATTATAACCAAATCCTAAACCCAGTCTAGTTCATGATCATTCTATCCAAATTAGGATTTTTCCACCATTAAATCAAGTTAAGACCCTCCCTAGGAGTAATACCCCAGTAATACTCCATATGAACATATTAAAATACAGTTGGCTCGGGTACCACGGTTCAATACACAAATAATGATTGACTCGAATATCACGTCAGTACACTAACAATTTGTGTGTTGGTTTCATGAGAGAATCGGTATATGTTATTGTAATCATGTAGGACATGTTTCATGTGCTTGTAAGTCGAGACTTGTGACTGGGAGTCTACATCTGTTTTGACCTGTTGATATATGTATTTGCTTGTATAACTGTATTTTAGTTTTTTTTTTTATATTCATACCTTAGAACTGGTCGTGTGATCCTATAAGTACACTATGATTGTGTACTGATATTGCCCTTGTTTTTTTTATTGAGTACAGAGCATATTTAAGCGGGTGTCTCAAGACCTCAGCGTTGACACTCACGATTTCAAAATCCAATGGTGATCTATTTCTTCTGGGGCTGCCATGGATTCATCCTAGTTCTTTATCCATCTTTTTGGAATCAAATATATCGTAGACGACTTAGTTTATTGCTTTATTTATTGGGGTTGCATCCCCTTATTCTAGATACTGTAGAATTTTGGTATTATGACTTTCAGATTTTAGGAGGTTTAACTTCCGCAAATATTTTGAATAATTGATTAAATTTATAGGAACTTGATCCTTTATTTGGTTTAACTGTTTCTTAGTATTTTATACAATGACTTTGTTTTATAAATTCATTTGATGGGTTAAATTTGAATTAGTAAGTATTTCTCCTATCAGGGGTTTAATGTGAGTGTCACTCACGACGATTTGAATCATGATATAACTCTTGTTCAAGCCTCTTTTAACATTTTAAGTAACAAGCTCCATATAGCAGTAGGTATGTTACCGTGTTACCTCCTGAACTACTAACTAGGAAAATGGTAAAAAAATTCTCGCTTTTAGTCTATTAGCTTAAGTTTATTCCTATTTATACAATAAAATCGTTATTAAAATTAACAAAAAAAAGTTCTTATTTTTAGCACTTTTTCACCATGACAAGGTGAAAGCCTACGTGGACTGACATTTGAATAAAATGAACGTCACGTAACATGTCATTTTAACGCTATATATTTTTTTCTCTTTCCGACTTAAAGGCTAATAGTGAAAAAGAGAAAAGAAAAGAAAAATGAAAGTCGGAAAGGATTAAAATCTAAAAAGAAAAAGAATATAGCGCTAATCTATTTCACCTAAATATGAGGCCACATAAACTCTTGACCTTGTCATGATGAAAAAGTGTTAAAAAAATATTTTTCTTTATTAACAAGTTAATAACATGAGTATATTTATTAGCCCTTTAATATAATTAGCGAAAACACAATCAATAAATGAAAATAAAATGATATTTTTGACCCTTTTGCACTATTAACTAATATGTCATTAATCCGAAGTAATGAGAAAATTGACAAAGAAGTATTTATTTTTGAAAAAAAGTCAATTATTTCAAAACAAATTTACCTAAAATTTACGGATTTGGCTCCCCTTATCTATCGAGATGAGAGATATATATATCTTAATTAATTTTTAAAAATCAAAATTATAATATTATATTAACAAATATTATAACTCGATTAGGGCAAACTGTATAGCCACATGTCAGCAGATAATGCAAGTAGCATCAAAATGAACATAACACCAACTGTTTCCAAGACATATATTTTTCCTTAGAATGCAATTCATCGCCATTTACCTAACCCCTTCATCTCACTGATCCAGACTACTACACTTCACCTTCCAAATTCTTTAATTTTTTTCTTCTGATAATTCACTTCACATTATTGTTTTTGCTAGTTGTAGTACTATATTTTCATGCACACAATCACATTTCTCCTATCTACGCCTTGATTGATATTCAATTTTCTACATTATGGTTGAGACTCTAACACCGTCGTCTTCTTCATCCCGGTGGACTCAATTCCACCACCCACGTCCATGGATCACGTCACTATTCTCTAACCCCAAAACCCTTTTGACTGTTCTATGGATCGCCGTTATATTTTCTGTTCTATTGTGGCAAAGGGATGCTACTACCGGAATATTGTTTTTCCGGCGGGATTTCCCGGTGAGTCAGATGCCGAAGCTAAGGACGGTGGCGTTTAATTTGACGGAGTTTGGAGGGGTTGGTGACGGCGTTACATTGAATACGGCGGCGTTTGAGAGGGCAGTTTTGGCTATTTCTAAGCTTGGTAAGAAAGGTGGTGGACAGCTTAATGTGCCACCTGGATATTGGTTAACGGCGCCGTTTAATCTTACCAGTCATATGACTCTCTTCCTTGCTGAGGGAGCTGTGATATTGGGTATTGATGTAAGTACTCTCTTCATCTGTCAATGTTTAAAAGTTGTGAATTTTGAATGCTGCACAGTAGAAATTAACTGCTAATTGCTTATAGTGTACTGTATGAACTTTTGCTCATTGTGGTAGACAAGCTTGCTACACATGATTTGGATGTTGAGAAATTTGTGCAACTGTATATGCTATATATGTTGGATGCGTCTCATACTTGGTAAGGTATGCATACATTCTACCCTCCCGAGACCTCACTTGTGAGATTTCACTGGGTATGTTGTTGTTTTGTTGTGTCTCATACTTGGTTTTTCGAAAGTGAGGATCAAACAATTTCCTATCTTGAGTTGTAGATGGAGATCTCGGAGAAGCTATTTGTAGTGGATCTATGCTAAGACTCTTTCTCTATTGACATCAACCAAACACTTGCAGAAAACTATTGTTGGTTAGATTACATTGCATTAGAACATCGATGATGCTTGATAGGAATTCTATGTGTATAATTGTGGTATGCTTTCCACCTTCATTGTTATGTACTTTCGTTGTTGGTGGTGAAACACCATATGTTCCTATCACCTTAATATGTGTAGAACTATTTTGGTATATATTACCTCCAATACATCTTAACTCATCTGCCTTAATTCATCATGAATTTCTTTTTTCATAGTTGATGAGGTCATAACTTATGGCTTTCCACTTGCCTTTGTTTATATTCTTCAACTTCTGATTTTACTCTGTTTTCCAATTCATTTAGGTTTAACAACTATTATAATCATAAATCCATAGGTTTGTCTCTAGCTAGCAGAAGAACAAAGGAAGATAACACACTTGAGTTTTAAAGGTAAAACTTTAAATTTCAGAAAATCTGAAGTTAAATGATCAAAGCCAAATGCAAATGGAGTTTTTTTTTTCATAAAGAAAATGCAAATGGAATATAAAGTTGCTGGCCCTGTTGTTTATTGTAAAGATGTCCATAACTCCCTAATCCTTAGCAAACTTGTACTTCTAATATCTTTTTAAACTGAAAAATGATAAACTTGTACTTCTAATTTATTCATAACTGATTAAGTACTTGAAGGAAGAAGGCAACAAATGAGAAGTCTAATAATTGGTCCAAATTTATAGAAGAGTAGATCTCCTTAATCTCTTGAAAGTACTCTCTTTGTCCTATTATATCTCTTACTTGTACTTTTTGTCTACCAAAATAAGTCATCTTACCTTAAAAAAGATATTTTCTAATAGGAAAATCTTAATACATCCTATATGCTTCTCATAATGTTTGAGACCATTCCGCTTAATAATATCTTTATTATTATTTTCAACTTTTTTCATATTGGCGGTGCACTGCCAGCTGAGAGTACTTGATTTTTCCACTGTATACCTGCATCCTCCCACCAATACATGTACCATGTAACTCTACCATTATGACTTAGGCAAATAGGAAGAAATCACCTAATTTATTTGCCTCAACAGTAATAATATCATTATTTATACAACTTTGAATTTTCAAATTTCTAAGTTCATTTGGATAAATCAAATTTAAATTCTGATTTGATGTTCTCTTATCTAACAAACTAACTTTTCAACTGATCCCTTTGTCCCATTTGTGAGACACCACTTGATTATCTTGGAGTTTAAGATGATAATTTGGATTGTATACACGGATAGGAGTGGCTAAACATAAACATAATTGCTTATAGTTAGTATAATAGGGAGAGATCTCAATAAAAGTATAAAACTTAAATTTTCTTAGTTAAATGGTCTTGAATTCTCAAGTCTTGTGAAGGTTGAACAAAATTATTGAACACTCTTATGTTTCTATTCTTCAATAATATAAAAATGCTATGTATAGCTCCCACAATTTCCCTGATCAATTACTTAACAACGCATATTTCCAACTTCTCGTATGTTGCGAGTCAAATTTGGACTAATCTATTAGGAAGGATGCAGTATATTCTGAAACATATCATAATTGGACTAGAGCTCGGTAGCATGAAGAGGACAACAGGACTAATAGAATAGGACAGATGGAATATAATCCCACTGGAGACTGTAGTTTGAAAACTTCTGAATCGTGCCTCATTTGTTGATATTAACTGCTTTTACAACCACTTCTTGGGTCACATCCCAGCTGCACCTGCATTATCTGCATGGTGCATCAACATAGATCTTTGGTCTCTGCTTTGGCCTTTGGCTCAGTTCACCTGTTTTTAATAATCTCTAACTTTTCTGGTTATTTCTCCTCATTCTTTTACTTCAATGCATAGGTGGTGCAGGGAGACTGATCTATCTCTGATTTATGATTCCATAGGTTCTCTGTTTCAGTGTTCACTTATAGTTCACCTCTTTTAATATTCTCTTTATGTACTGAATTTCTGGTTGTTTCTCCTCTTATAGCTCACCTCTTTTAATTTTCTCTATATCTACTGAATTTCTGGTTGTTTCTCCTCTTGTTTTCTCTTCAATGCCTAGGTGGTGCAGGGAGTGTGGTCTATCTCGGATTTATGATTCCATAGGTTCTTAGTATTGGCAGTCTTAAGTTCAACTCTTTTGATATACTCTGTATGGCACTTGCTGGTTGTTTCTCCTCATTCTTTCTCTTCAATGTCTTCTATGTGTTGCATGGTTTCTGATCTTGCTTTGATTTATGATTCCTTATGATCTTGTTATCCATCTGAGCTTTTGACAACTCCTTGTGATTGTTATCCAAAAATAAGTGGATTAAGTGATCTAAGAACCGAGTTTGTTGCAGCCTTTGCCTGCACTGACTATGTATTTTGGCTCATGGGTGGTATAAGAGTTAAGACATGATCTTTTTCTTTGCTAAGTCCAAATTAAAAGGATTTGATGATGTCAAATTTCCAATTGCTGCATGTGTTTATTGCCTCAATTCATCTCCTCCTCCCCCTCCAGTTATTACTGCTTAAAGTTTTTAATTCCTGTTGGTCAGTGTGGTTACAGATGGGAGGGTTCTGTTGTAGGTTTACTTTTGAACTAACTGGAAATTGTAGCTGGTCATATATGATGCTTTTCATATTAATATGTCATCGAGGTAAGGCATGCATATAGCTGGGTGGATGGTTTCTCAAGTATGTGATCTTGGGCTTGTCAGTCTGTGTCAATGTTATAGGCAGACTGTATTTTTTTCCACTAAGATCACCACCATGTGTCTATGAGTCAAGTTCCCCGATCCCTTTAACATTTTTTTCTCTTTTTCTATTCTTGCTTCTTTTTTTTAATATCTTTTGGCGTTTTGGTCTTTGGGCTTATTGTGAGAATAAACTTCATGTCTATTTTGATAGTTCTATTTTGTTTCCAAAATCAAAACAGAAAAATGTGTTTGGACATGAAAACAGAAACATTTGTGGAAGATGCAAAAACATTTTGTTATTAAAGACATGTAAAGATGGATCTTGGGCCTAACTCAACCCCAAAAGCTAGCTTATGAAGGGAGGATTGCCCAAATCCATATAAGAAGACCAAATTCCCATCCCTTTTCCGATGTGAGAATTCTTAACACTCCCCCGCACGCCCAAACCTCGTTAACTGGAGCATGGACACAATAATGTGGGGGCCCAACATCGGTGAACAAAGAATTAAGAATTGGGATGGGCCTGGATCGTGGACACAATAATGTGGGGGCCAACATCGGTAAACAAAGAATCGGGATGGGCCTGACTCTGATACCATGTGAGAAATATAGGAGAAAAATATTATTGAATTGTTGTATCTATATTATTACAGAGAGACCCTATTTATAGACACTATAATAAACTCCTTTTCCAACTAGGACACTACAATACAAGCCTTCTCTAGGTAGGACACTATATACTAACCCTATTCCTATGACTATTTTTATTATTTTCTAAGTAGGACACAAAATTAGGTGGTTGCTCCATATAGACTTCTTCACAATGCACCGGTCGTTAAAAAGTGCTCAAAATCTAGTATAAAGTATATGGATCGTGTTGGAATTAATAGACGAGTCAATATTAAACTAGAAAGTCACCAAAAAACTGGCCGGAACATGCTCCTATGTCGGAGTATTAGATTTGATGGTTGAAAGTGGTCACAATCTAAGAAATAAAATTATATGGGTAGGGTCGGATTGATGGCACGACTCAACTGAAAAATAGGAATTATATAGGAAAGATTAGATTGTCAGTACGGACCCTATTGAAAAAGAGAAATAATAAGGGTAGGGTCGGAATGATGGCACAACGCTACTGGAAAAGAGAAATTATATGGGCAGGGTTGGAATGATGGCACAACCCTACTGAAAAAGAGAAATTATATGGGTAGGGTTGGAATGATGCCACAACCCTACGCAAATCAGATTTGAGAAGTCACCGAAAAGACGAACGGAACCACGCAAATCAAATTTGAGGAGTCATCGAAAAGACACATGGTGCTATGCAACTTAGATATGAGAAAGTAGTTCAAAAAAATCCACGGTACTATGCAAATTAAATATGAAAAGTATTCCGGAGAGATCCACGGTGTTACACAAATAAAATATGATATAAAATAGTCACTAGAAGAATACTTAGTGTGTACACAAATTAAATATGAAAAAGTAGTCACCGGAAGGATGGCATGGTGCTACGCAAATCAAATACGAGAAAAAAGTCACCTGAAAGATGGCACGGTGCTACACAAATTAGATATGAGAAAGTAGTCACCGAAAAGATGGCACGGTGCTACATAAATTAAATATGAAAAAGTAGTCACCGGAAAGATGCACGGTGCTATACAAATACCGACAGATATGGGGTTGATAGAAAACGACCCTAGAAAGTCACCGGAAATTGACGCACAGTGACTTGTCTGACTGAGTTCTCTTCCCTTGAATATGGGGTTCATGCATATATCATTGGTCATACTTTTATTAACATAATCATTGGCAAGATGAGTGACATACATGGGTAATAGCCACCCGCTGACGGTGGAAGCTCTTTTGTTCTCTACCAAGATCGTGGAGACTCTGATACCATGTAAAGATAGATCTTGGGCCTAACTCAACCCCAAAAGCTAGCTTATGGGGAGGATTGTCCAAGTCCATATAAGGAGATCGAATTCCCATCCCTTTTCCGATGTGAGAATTCTTAACAAGACACAAACAAGGTTTAGTCCTGCAAAAAAATTCTGCCTCATTGACCTTCCTATAAATTGGTCCATCTCCGACCTCGAGTACCATTATTACATTGGACATCCTTAAATACATCTATTTAACGAGGGAAGGATGTAGCTATTTGGCTAGAGACTACTAAAAGTCATGTAGCTATTTGCCTTTTTGACACCAAGGTTATCCTTTGGGTAAAACTGCCTGCTTATGTCAAACTCAAGGTATATTAGTGATTGGCTTGGTGGAGGCCTTAACATTTCAATTGAAAGGTGGGTGACAATTTACCACAGACATTACCGGCTATAGAGTATCACCTTAATCTGCTTAAGATATTTTATTTCGTATGTCAAACATATCAATCATTTGGCTCGCTTCTTGAGCCAATCTGGTTTTATAAAAACAATGGTAAATAGCAAGATCACAGATTGCCTTCGGAAAAGCTCTTCTCCTCTTCCACCTGTAGAATGGTTATATTCTAAAGCTCTTCCAAACTGTGATTTGCTTGTGGCCTTCTAGACAATTACCTACTTCTTGCAAAGTAGTTTGAATTTTGAACTTTTATCATTCGAAGCTGTTTGGTCTTTTGGCTATTTTATCAAACCCCGATTTTCCCTTTACTCAAGGTGAACTTCTATTGCATGATCTCCATTATGCCTCTGACTAGTGACATTTAACAAAAAGGTGGTTTATATTTGTCCAAATACATAGACAACCCCCTACTTGTCACAAATTTTTATTTAGACATCTCAACAAGGGTGTGACCTATTTGACACTTGACCAAGAATCAGCCAACAGAAGAAGTGTGTGTAAATCACACACTAGTGATGACACTTCACTGCAATTCAAAAATAACAACTCACACTGAAATTAAGAAAAATTAACACCATGAAAAGAAATGCTTCTTCTTCCCCTTTCCTCTACCTTCCCTTGCCGGAAGCTCAGACAGACTTTAATGCAGGGAGTTCTATTCAGTGTGCCATAGAAATGGGTATAAATCATCAACCAAAGATGTCGCTAGATGGGGGTATCTGTTGAATCCCAACTCTTTTCTCTGCCTTGGTCTAGCCTCCTTTCGTAAAGTTTGGAACTATAGAAGCTTTCATGGATCCTTAGGGAAAGGGATCCTAATGTGAGCAAATTTGAAGTCTTCCGTCGAAGGTACTTAGTCACATACAAAAAAGAAAGTAATAGTGTAATAGGAATTTAGAGGAATTTGATAATAATTCAGCAATGATGGTCATGTTGCTCAAATCAGACTCATATCCTTCGCAATGGTTTAACTCCATCAGTTAGTGAGAATAAAATCCGTGAGTTAAATTAGTTGAAGCACTATGTGTGTCATTAATCTGTAGGTATACTTATAGATGTATACTGTGTTGGATCAACTTGGGTGCAGGCTGCAGCAAGGATATTGCAGGGTCTGAGCAACATAGATGCCCAGCTTCTTATTTTGTCCATGCCAGGATAACACACACTCTTGGAAAGTATAATCCATGAAAAGTTTCTCGGAGTGCCTTTTAATATCTTTGGCAGTTCAACTTTTTTCCTCCATTACAAAAAGTAATACTTTGGCCTCCATGCTACCACCTTATATTAGGCATTTTTGCAGTTTGCAACTCTAATACTAATGACTAGGGGTGTCAAAAATGAACCCAAACATAGGTAACCCGCCCAGAATTTTAAGGGTTGGGCTCGAGATAATTTGAATTGGGTTCAATCTCAACCCATTCAAGCGTAACCCATTTTTAGAGAATCCTCAATTGATCCCAATTCAATCTCCAATTTCAACCTATTTTAAAACTCTTTACTAAGATATGTTGTTATATTAAAGGTATGAATTATTATCTATTTAACATCTTTTAGGATTTATCTATCCATTTGTTACTTTATTTTTAAAAAATCTTGAGCTGAAATTCGCATTGTGATTATAAAAGTTAAATATCACTATGTTAAAATTATTGAGATTAATCGGGTCAAATTGGGTGGGTCAAGACCCAACCCATTTTTTAGCCCAGTTGAACCCAACCTATTTGAGCCCAAACTAAACTTGGGCGGGTCAAGACCCAACCCAATTTCTATTTCAACCCATTTTAATATCTCTAATTTCAACCCAACCCGCCCATTTGACACCCCTACTAATGACTGTGCAAAGTTAGAAAAAGGGATTCAAGTCCTAATGGAGGGACTGCAATTTTTGTCAATATAGTGGCATTCTCTGTGGGAGTGGCCTCTATGGCGGACAAGATGAGGGAAGTGAGATTGAGATGGTTTGGGCATGTGCAAAGGAGGTGCGAGAGACTGGTTGTAGGGGTAGGCTGAAAAAATATTTGGGAGAGGTGATTAGACAATACATGGCGCAACTTCATATTACCGAAGACATGACTTTAGATGGGAAGGAGTGGAGGTCGCGTATTAGGGTAGTAGGGTAGTAGGGGTAGAGTGTTGTCTTGCCTTGTGAAGATTTAGTGTCTGGTGTAGGATTAGTCGTGTTCTTGTAGTTCTTGTCATATGTTGTTTATTGTATTCCAATTAGCACACTATTTTGCTTTTCTTATTGTTTCTCTCCTGTAGACTTTATACTGTTTTTCCTATTCACCGTTGTGCTTTCTCCACTGTGTTTTTCTTCTTTTATTTGGGATTGATGCACTTCAGCCGAGGGTCTTCCGTAAACAGCCTCTCTACCTCCATGAGGTAGTGTTATGGTCTGTGTACACTCTACCCTCCCCAGACCCCACTTTGTGGAACTTCACTAGGTTTGTTGTTGTTGTATGGTGGCATTCTCTGTTCTTTACAATTAGAGACATTTATTCATTGAGAAAATTAGCTGAAACTTTTTCATACTGGCCCATCATTTTGCATATTTCTCATTGCTGAAACTATATCTAATTTTGTTTTATTTCAAGTGGCTGAGCTTATGACATTTCTGTATTTCTCTTTGTATCTGTGATGCTCAACAGGATGAGAAGTACTGGCCTCTCATGCCTCCCTTGCCTTCATATGGATATGGGAGAGAACATATTGGACCACGCTATGGAAGTTTAATCCATGGCCAGAATCTCAGAGATGTTGTAATCACAGGTTAGCGGCTCGTTTCTGAACATTTATGACTGTCAAACTGACCCTGTAACTTCACCCAAAACAGCAAGAATTTTGCAATGTGAAGTTCCCATAGTTTCCAAGTTGTTGAAAATAGTGATGTATCACTATATTAGTTATATTGTCATCATTATTGTTGCTAGTGACTAAATCCACTGCGTAGTATTGGAATGAAGTGGGTCCAAATGGATCGAAACAGATATTGAGGATTCATGCCAACCTGAACTAGCTTGGGATTGAGGAGTTGTGTTACTTTTGTTGTTTTACAATGATTGTGAATCATTGAGATCAATCATGTGGCAGGTCAATGTGCATTGTTATAATTTTTGTACCGGAAGTGTCCGTGGCTGGTGTTCAAATTACAGATGTTCCATCTACACTGCTGAAGAAAAACTCTTCTTTGCATTGACTGGTTATCGGTTTATTAATTAGGGGACACAGGGAGAAGCAGCTGATCCAAAAAAATTCGGGATCAAATGAAGTGACACTACTTCACTCCAAAATTTATTTGTCATATTTGACAAATAAAATTTGTTCACTTTACGTTGGATAAGTATTGGATTATTTCTTCACACACATATCAATATTCTATATCAGATCTATTGCATGTTTTCGTAAAGGTTCAGCAGTGAACTAGATGATACATCAACTTTTCCCGCATCATGCACAAAGTTATTGTTTACAGATTTTGAATAGTGAAGTGCTTTGAAATTTTCGCTGAAGTATGAAGCTAACCAACTCAATCTGATTATCTGTACATATTCCTGGTAACAGGGCATAATGGTACCATTAATGGGCAAGGTCAAGCATGGTGGAAGAAGTACAAGCAGAGGCTTCTTAACAATACCAGAGGGCCGCTTGTCCAGATAATGTGGTCTAGTGACATAGTGATCTCTAATATTACGTTGCGTGATTCTCCGTTTTGGACACTTCATCCATATGACTGCAGAAATGTAACAATCAAGAATGTCACAATTCTGGCACCCATCTTCAATGCTCCAAATACTGATGGCATAGATCCAGGTGAATGTTCAATATGTCATCATTGCAGACAATAGAAAACCTTGAGCTAGTAATCACTTTTTTTATCTGCAGATTAGGATCAGCCTGAATTATATATCGGTCAGCTGTGAACCATTTCTAGACTAAATTTTATTGATTTCTTGTGAACTTTATTATTTAATGAAATCAATAATAAGTAAGCTAAAATATTCGAAGATAATTTGTTTAACCTGCTTATAGAGGCGATTTGTGCTCTCTTTTTGGTTTATCATTTCAGAGGGAATAAGAATTAAGCTCTGAGATTTTAATATGCTAAAATTCTTGCAAGCCGGCTGAACCAGAATTCTTCTTAGGTTGATATTATTCTCATAGACTTTGATACACTATACGTACTTCTTTATTGTTTACTTATTCCCCTCTTACTCTGTGCGAGTTCTTGATGTTTTTAGTATGGTCTGGACAGATTCATGTGAAGATATGTTGATCGAGAACTGTTACATCAGTGTTGGTGATGATGGCATTGCAATAAAGAGTGGTTGGGATCAGTATGGGATTTCTTATGGACGGCCTTCAACAAATATAGTCATCCGAAATCTTGTAGTTCGTTCAATGGTCAGGTGAGGTTTCCATGTGCACTTACATTTGTTTTTATGACCTGGATATTTCTGACAATAATTGCACCTATGGCATTTCAACACATTAGCTGTCTGAGGAAGGAAATCATTAGTTTTTCTTTCTTCGGTATATTTGGGAAAATGTTCATTGCTGTTGATATTGTTAATCTGCTGACAATTAGTAACTTGGTTTGAAGAGATGCAACTTTTTGTTTTCATCTTGAGCCTTTGTTAAAAGAATCTGGCAACATAGCACGTTAGAATCATAAAGAATAACACCATTTACATTGCATGCCGCTCACATTGGTTGAACAATATGCAGTGCAGGCATATCGATAGGAAGTGAGATGTCTGGTGGAGTGTCGAATGTCACTGTGGAGAACGTACATATCTGGAACTCAAGGCGTGCTGTTCGCATCAAAACAGCAGCTGGCAGAGGAGGATATGTACGACACATAGCATACAGGAACTTGACATTTGTAAACGTTAGGGTGGGGATCGTCATCAAGACAGATTACAATGAACATCCTGCTGGGGAGTTTAATCCCAAAGCTCTACCAGTACTAGAGGACATAAGCTACACGTCGATACACGGTGAGGGAGTTCGTGTACCCGTTCGTATCCATGGAAATTCTGAAATTCCAGTGAAAAATATAACTATCAGAGATATGTCAGTTGGGATAACATACAAGAAGAAACACATATTTCAGTGTTCTCACGTTCAAGGTCGTGTTATAGGTACCGTCTTCCCCGCCCCCTGTGAGAACCTTGACCTATATGACGAGCAAGGACATCTGGTCCGACGTTCTAGCTCTCAGAATGCATCGGACATAGATTACGACTTTTGAAATGGTTTCAAATTTCCACATTTTTTAGGGCCAATTTTCCCAGTAGCCAGCCTCTGATTTATGTCTATATCTTTTTATGTTCAGTCAACTACTTTTTGCCCAGTCAATCATTTTCTAGTTTTTCTTTTTCTTTACTTGTAACATTCCTTTTCCACTGTACATAGAACAATGAAGTCCAGCTTTATGTATTCAAAATTTCCAACAGCTAATCTAGTTTGTATGAAATGTGAAAGCAGCATGAAGTTTCCACTCAACTGTTTCAATTTTTTGATGGGACAATGATTTGTGTCAGCAGAGAGCAACATGCTCCTATTAACGCGTTTTCTTATAGCTATGCATTTTATATAATAATGACCTCTCGAGGCAACGTTAGATATTGTCCGATTTTTAATAGCTCAATTGATTGATTACTGAAATTTCACCTCTTTGGTGAAAAAATTAGGGACCTAAGTAGTTGCTAAAAGCATGTACAAGTGGGAGCAAGTTGAACAAAAGGAAATAGAGCCCTCTTATAGAAATAGGATGCAACTTCCAAGTTTTTATTGTACAAAATAGGAAAAGAGCCTAATATATCCAAATTTTGAAATGATATATTCATTACTAAAGAAATGACTAATATATATTTCTATTGTTATATAAATTGCTCTGATATAGTTTTTTGTCTAACAAAAGTGAAAAAATATCTTTTTTTAGTTTTTATATATTTTTTTAAAATTCATGTAATGTTTTGATCAATTCTCATATGTTCAAAAAAAAATTGACTACTTTGATTCAAAGGCTAATTTGGGTTAATTAATTTGATTGTTCAATTTATTTTTTCACTTTTTTCTTGTATAGTTTATTATAGATGTCCCAAAAAAAATTACAAATACAAAAAAGTAAATTACAATATAGCTAAAAAAAATTAGTTTTAATTTTTTTTCGCTTTTTCATTCACATTTCTTCTTATCTCATATTTTTACACTAAAGATGGAAAATATAAGAATAAGAAAATTAAATAATGATTTAAAAAATAAATCTATAAAGGAGATATTTAATTAAAACTTAAATTAGTTGTTGAATAAAAAAAATACTTGCGTAAAAAGGATCAAATATACTCCTTAACTTTGTTAGAAGGATCATACATATTCCTACATTTTTTTTATAAAAAAAAAACAAAAAAATAATTATTATTTTTTCACTTCTATTTGACGAAAATGATATATGTGAGCCACTTTATAACGATAAAAATATATATCACTTTTATAACAATGTGTATATCAACTCTAAATCATAAAGTTAAGGAATATATCAACCTTTTTCCCTTACAAAATTGTATCGTAGTTTAATACTATTGTCAACAATATTTGACGATTACCATGAGTTTTTGAAAAATTGTCTTGTCAGAAATGGGTAATGCTAAATGGCCAGAAAATTTTGCCAGAATTTTAAAAAGTCTATAATATCCTTTTTTATTTTAAAATAAACTGATATTTTTTCCATTTTTAATTAAAAAGTATTAAAGTTAAAAGGATAAAAATATTTTAAAATATAAAATAACATAATATGAAATATGTTATTTTATCATTCTGACCAAAAGGATTTTTCAAATTTCAAATTTCTTCGATCAAACAAATTCAAATCAATCACAAATAAGCAATAATATATCTTCAATTTTCTATGACACTAAAAAAAAAAAATAAAGATGGATGAGCAAAAATTACTTAGCTTTTTCTACGAGGACAAAAATTTAACATGACAGTTGACACCCTGTGAAATTTTGTCTAATTGTTTTGCTAAATGATACTTTCCCGTTTTATATTAGATGGATATTTTCTAGTTTACACAGTGATTATAATTATTAATAGATTAATTAATTTTATTATTTTTTGCCTTTTATTTATATTTTTTTTGTTTAATAATAGTTGTTCATTATTGACTTGACACATAGATTAAGAGTCTGCTTGGCATTATTGCTAAAAAACAACTTATTTTTAGAAACACTTTTTTTAAGATGACTTTTTAGAAAAGTGCTTTTGAAAAAAAGACGATTTGTATTTGGCTAATTCATTTGCAAAGTGTTTTCATAAGCAAATCGATATTTTGGCTAACCATTTTTTTAGAAAAGTGTTTTTAAGAGTTAGATTACAAAAAATGACAACTATAAATGTACTTCTAATATTAAAATTATTTTATAGAGAAAAACTATTTTAAATATCTATTATAAAAAAAAATTCATTTTTAAAAAAATTAAAATTTACATGTTTAAATCTTCAATAAATACTAGAACTTTTTGGGAAGCTGGAATCTTTAATTGTCATTTTTTAAAATCTTGTAAAAATATTGTTGCTACCTTTGTTCTAATTCTACGAATTAATACATAAAATAATAATATATAAACCTAAAATAAATTATAAAATTTATTATATAAAAATAAAAAATAAAATTCTTAAATGAAATTTAATCAAATTTATGAAATATGCTAATTAATTAAAAAGAAATATATTGGTAAATATGTATATATGAAAAAAAAAATTTAGTCTTGAGAAAAAATAAATAAATTATGCTTCTGTTTTTTTTAAAAAAAAAAGGCAAAAGGGTTTGATGGACCTTGTACTTATATGTATTTATATTGTGGACTCTTTTACTTAATTTTTGTCAATTAAACTCTTAAACTTAACGAAACTCGACATATTAAACCTCTTTGACTATTGATCAAGCTTATGTGACAACTTAATTGTTGATTTGAAATAATTGTGTGATTTCACGCACAATAGAAACGTAACTTAAACAATCCCCAATCCAATCCCCCATTTCTTTCTAAACATTTTTGTCCCTCTATTGATTTTTACGAGATATTGATTTTAAACAATATAGCAAATCCTGGAGTGAGCCACAACAAATCTGAAAAAAAAAGATAGTAAATCTCAAAGCTCCCCACCATGAATGAACAAAAAAGAAAATGGAAAACCTCAACTTCCACACTCCTCTTTTTCCACTTCTCAAATAGTTTTTTTTTTTGCTTTAGTTTCTAATTTGATGTCTTTTGTTTAGTTTTTTCTTCCCATTTCTATAAATTTGAACGGTTCCTATGTTTTGTGAACATCTTTTTGATCAAAAAAATATTATATAGAGGGATATTAGTTTCTTTACTCCATGGGATTGTGTTAAAAAGTATCACCCTTGATTTCTACCTAGAGAATTTTACAAGATTTTGAATTTTTAACTTGAAAGGATATTGATTTCTTCACCCCCTCTGCCATCACCCTTTCTTTCCCATCCAATCCCCTATTTCTCTCTCTTTCTCCCATTTCCCCCGCTCCAGATTTTTTTTTTTTTCACTTTTTCTTCCTCCTTAGATTAGAAACGAAATGTGCTATAATTTGTGAGGTAATAAATTTAATAATTTTGATCGGTAAAAAATAATTATTAAATGTCATTGTGAAATTAGATAAAGTGTTGTGTAGAATTGTATACAATATTCGAATATATTGAGGTATTTTAATGGTGATGTATTTTGCATTAATGGAGAAAAGAGGTTTATAGTGCTTCAAGTGATAAACAAAGTTTTACAAAACAAATATAACTGGAATTTATGAATGATGAAAACATAGAAAAGAATGGTGATTTTTATGATCTAGGAAAGCGATGATAATGGTGAAGATGATGGTTGTGGTGGTGAGATCTAATGTAAAAAATAGAGAGGGATGGTTAAAGAAGAATGAAAGAGGAATGAAGTGAAAACAAAATTGATTTTTTCTAAAAATAAATAATTAATGATGTCTCATTTAAAATCTGACGTGGATGACGATGTATCATTTTTGTTGAGCGTTTGAAGTTCACACAAAGCCAAGGGGGTTTCCTATTATTGAGTTTCGTTGAGTCTAAGGGCCCAGTTGACAAATAGTTAAGTAAAAGAGTCCAAAATACAAACTCATATAAGTACAAGGGTCCATCATACTGTTTCGCCTAAAAAAAATAAGAATTTTTTAGTTTCTTCCCAATAGCAGAGAAACTACTTCTGCTTCCATTTAAAATACTTTTACTAATTTTTTAACTAAAGAGTTTTTTCTCTCAAAATAAGTGTTTCTGACCTCCCACAACAATGTCATACCTTAAGAAGCAACAAATGATAGGGATAATTTTACCAAATCATCTTGATTAAATATAAGTCATCTAAACAATGAAAAATGAATAGTAAAGGTAAAATAGACACAAAGTGGTAAATTATTCATTAATTTTATATATTAGGCAAGTATTGTAAGACATTCCAAAATAGTATGGTGGACAAAAAAAGATGGATGAAGATAGTATTAATTAGCCTTTTTAAAAAAAGAAATTTTGTATCTTCAAAATTTGTTTAAACTTTTGAAGCCATATTACTTATAGGGATAAAATGGGAAAAAATTAATTAATTATATCCTGATTAGTAAGTGATCAAGTAAATATAAAACAAATATTTTTAGCAAATGTCCTTCTAATATGGGACGGAGGAAGTACGGCTCATTTTTGCTGAAAATACGTTATAATGATTTGTACGAACTTTAATTTCTTTCGATAAAAAAAAATAAAAAATTGTGAATAGTAAACAGATACGAATCGTTGTTCAAACGTATGATAATTTATTTCCTTTTGAACTTATCTATTGTGCACTTAATTTTAGTAAAAATATATCCAGAAGTTATAAGTATACATTTATGAATTTAGACTGTCAAGAATAAATAGCTCCACTAAAAAAGTGATCAAATTAAATAATCGAAAGAGAATTTTAATAAACTGAGGCTAACATTTTAGTAAATATCATTTTATCGTACGTGAATTCTATCTTTACGTTTTTCTTTTCATTGTATATTTTCCTTTCACAATCTCCAAATGTAATACCTATGTTTTTTCAGATGGATCTTAACATTTTTAGTTAGGCGGACGGCTTAAAAAAAGCCACCTAGGCTATAAGCGTTATAATGTACACATTGATTTTATATATATCGGCTAAAATTTGCCTAAAATAAGAATAAAATTACATGGAAATTGGAAATTACCCTTGTGTATTTGCAAATAAATTACAAGGGCCGTTACACAATGGAAAAGGAAAATAATAAGCTAAAGAAATATTTAAATTTAGGTGAGAGGTCATTGTTAGAACAACTTTAAGGAAATATCTTCAATAATTTTCAAAGGAAGAATATATGTGCCAAAACATTATAAGTTTAATAATTTAATTAATAAGTCAATAATGGGAAGTAACAACCATGGCCTTTTCCTATATGGCATGCCATGTTCTTATTCAACATGTGCTTACATTAATTATTTATCGACAATA
>JAJOOS010003960.1:0-22230 GCA_029582725.1 Solanum chiquidenum
TAGATCCTCTTTTTTTAATTTTATAAGGGGAGACACTCTTATTTATGACTCTCTAGATACTTTGTATTTGAGAGGAGTCCTCTCTTATTAGGTGGCTTAGTAATTCTAGGTTCCTTTTCTAGTATCGATGATGAGCTGACCGTCCTTGGTAAAATAACCAACTTATGAACCAAGTCTAATTAGGCTTCTACTTTTGATATAACAATATGTGTTGCTACTCGAGTCCTTATCTTATTTCATTGTGCACTTAATTTTTGATACATTGTTGCTCGAAGTAAAACAGAAGTTGAGAATGGCAAAAATAGTACTCATCAGGCAGAAGTACTTCTAAAAGCATCCAAGTGAAGTTCATAGCATTTGAAGGTATTCTCAACCAATCAAACTACTAAGCAAGTTACTTCCCAACAGAATATTGAGAAAACTAAAACCTTATTTGATTAATTCAAATTCAGTCGCCAAGAGACAAGATTCCCAAAAATATATATGTTTTGTTCAACTTACAAAAAGCTGGCATATCAACAATTCAAACAGTATGTAAAAATCACAAAAGTACAATCTAAAGTGTTCCATGTAAAAAAGAATGATCATCATGTGATTCCACATTTGGCTATGAGGCACATACAAAAGCCGGTGGAGCCTATCTGACAAGCAAAATTCTGTACATTTCGCTTGGGAATACTTCTATATAGTACAGGCACAAAACATAAGCTTTGTCTGAATAATTTCCAGATTCTACAATTATTAAACAGTTTCAGCATAGCAATCACAAACATGTCATGGAGAAGTCCTGAAATTTCAATACCAGACAAAGATATGAGACCACACTAATAAATGAATCAGCAAGTACTTGTTTGTGCACAATCCTTGTCCAAGCATTTAAGAACATAGCATCAATGTGATCGTGGAGGATAGACTCCAGGGTATTGACCTGGCAAGACAACAAAAGTATATAGTTAACCCTAATTGGCATGCCAGGGGAGAGTAGGAAATTCACATCTTACAAGAATATTTACCTGGAGGATAGGAGTAACCCTGTGGTGGATAAGGCTGAGGTGGATATGCAGGTGATGAGTAAGGTGAAGGATAAGCAGCCAATTGAGGGGGATAAGGAGATGCTGGAATGATATGCTGCTGGAGGGGGTGGGACTGTGGGATAACGAGAAGCTGGATAAAATGCTGAAGGAGGCGGGGCTGTGGAATAAGGAGATGGTGCTGGATAGACAGAAGGTGTTGGGTGAGAAGCTACATGTGGTGGAGCTACTGAATATGGATATGATCCAGGAGTTGGTGTTACATATGGAGGGCCTGATTGAGCATGGCTTGCTGGCTTCTGGAAGTAAAAGAGAAATTCGTGTTAAAGACATTCAAATTAACTTTAATAACTGTAGAGATATGTACACACAAATCTATTAATGTTTCTGTTCATGACACAAGGCGTCCTTGAGTTCACTAGAAATACAGGAGATTCTTTCCTAGATTTGAAAAGGAATTTGTGTATACCCCTTGATGCTTAAACTAAGTGTAACACTTACAATAACACAGAAATGAAACATTGAGGTCAAAGTAGAGCAATTTTTCAGCCATCAAGAAGAGAAAGATATAAGATCTAAACATAAAACAGTTTTTGGCTATCTTCTGTTTTTTCCTATAAGAAGAATAAAGGCACGATGTTTCTTCTTATTCCTTCCGTTACCTAAAAATACATACACATGCCAAAATATCGTTTAATTCACATTAGGAATACACAAGTGTTGAAAAAGCTGTTTTCTTCATTCGTCTCCAATGACTTCACAAATACTATCAAGAAAAAATCTTTATAGCCCCATGAATCCACCAGTATTAGTACTTGTGTGCTGACTAAATACCTTTTATACGAGATAACAAATTACACCTCTTGTTGACTCAACTTATATCCTGCAAGGTAATCAATAACAGAAATTCCTCGCCTCAAATCTAGTATATTGAACCTCTACCCCTAATTCTTCACCCAACTTGAAGCCAACATGTGACCCAATTGTGTCTAGTATGCCTAAAGGTCTATAAGGCTCTTTGTAGAAAGAGCTGATCCATGACTCTGCTTGGACAACCACAAGTAGACAATTAATGGGGAGAAAACTGAACAAAATAAATTTCAGCACTTGTGCAGAATACAGTAGCTTATAAAAGCTTAAGTTCCACCTGCATCACTGTCCGGAAGTAAGTTGATGGCTAGTTATAGGCAGGTCTATGTTAATCAATAATGATGAAATGAAGAACTTTAGTGATGAATGTAAAGAATCACATCATAACCATACGTCCCAGACCTTGGTGTTGCAAATTGTCATATTAATGTCACATGAAAGAGTGAAATCACAACGTAGAAGATTGCCATAGATACAAGCAACAGAAGACACAAATTCAAACTAAGAAGGACCATAAACACAATTCTCGCCGTAAAAGAAAGACCATAGCAAATTCATCTAGAAATGAACAATGTAGCAGTTGTTTTTATCAATTTACCTGCCCTTCTTCGTCTGAAGTGGTCAAGCAGTATCATCAAATCCCTGTGAGAGAACCTTCTGTAGTTGAACCCTAGAATTAAATTAAATAATTTAAGGATTAACACTCAACTAACAAACTAAATAGATCATTCACTCAACTAAACAACAATTCCAAATCAGTCAAGAGAAAACAAATTGAGATTTACTTTCCGCTCCCTATCAAATCATCTGAATTAACAGTATTGCTATTCCATACAACAACGTTGATCTCTCGCAACCCTTCAATGAGTGTAAACACAAATTTCTCTTGAAACGTAGGGTTTTTTCCACCATCTACATATAAAATAGCAGAACAAAAGCATGAATCTCATCAAAATTCACCAAAAATGTAAGTAAACAGATATAAATCCATTCAATTTGTACATGTACGAGTACGGAATTTAGAACTGTCATGTTCAAGGCAAACATACGGATCTTGCCTTGAAATCCATTCAGTATCCTTCAATTTATTACAAGCAACAACTACAAAAACGAAAATTCAAAGCAAACAATGAAAAGTAATTCATAAAATCTCAGTATTTTTGCTATAGTTGAATGAAGTTCGTACCAGTAACTTCAAGGAGTTGGCCTTGGATGCCATATGCTATCGACATGGAAAGTAGAAGAAGACAACGATGAAGAGGAATTTGGGTTTAAAATTAGCTAAGAAAACAAATAAGGAGGGTTTTTATTTTATAAGGAAAACAAATCCACCGATAGGAGGTTTCGTGTTCATTTCTTTTGACTTATATAAAAAGAAAAAACTCGGTTAATTTAAAAGTACTAAGTAATAAACCCGCGCTTCATTTTTAAGAACATTTCAACAGAAATTAAATGATTTGATAATATCACATATCTCAAAAATTGTAAATATATAATAAATGATTAAAAATACCTTGATATCTAATCATTTTTTTCTTTTACATAATTTATCATAATAAATGTTTGGTAATATAATTGTCTTGTTAAAACTAAGTGATGTTTTTATGTAGCGATTAAGCATCACTTTTTCTAAATTCTTTTGTACATGAAAAATATAGAATCTTATAATTTTATAGTTAGAATAACTCCTTGTGAAAGTAAAATTATGTGAAAGTTTTTGATAATTAATATTAGTTATAAATAAGTTAAGACCGTTAAAAATGTACACCACAACAACATAAATAAATTTTTGTACAGACAATCTACTTGTCTGAAGTCAAAAGTTCACCACTTTTCGTTATTGTTACTTTGTTAATCTAACAAAATTTATAGAAGGAGAAAAATAAATTTAAACGACAGAAAAATAATATTGTTGACCATTTTAGAAATTTATTCTTCATTAAATTGCTGCTCTGAAGGCCCTTCTAGATGCTTCATCAATGCAACTTTACGACTTTTTCAGAAATATGTATGTATAATTTTTTCATTATGAAAGTACAAGTAGATCAAAATATTGGATTCTAGATTTATGTTAAAGAAATATTCTCGAACATTAAAAAATTAAAAATGATTATAACCTAGATAACTCAAACACTCAGCAATGAATTGGGACATAAAGGACAACAAATCTATGTTAATTGACATATCTTTTGTAGCTTAAGATATTACTCTTATTTAGAGCAAATTTTATTTCATATTCTTCAAATTAAGCTTGCCGAAAATAGTCATAATTCACACAAAAAATATTTAAAAGAGCCGAATGAGAAGGAAAAATAGAAAAACATTGAAAGGACGAAAGCTTTGTCCAAGTAAGATCATATACATACCAAACAAAAAATAATCAATACAATTTTAAGGAGACCACAAAATAGCGAGAAAAACATACATTAAAGGGAGTAAACTATCAGATATCCAATGATGATGTCAAATCATTCTAACCAGAAAAAATCCTATGTTTTGAAATAACATACATCAAAAGATTGACTAACACTTCAATCAACTTTCAATCCTTAAAGTACTCATAATATCCACGGATAAAATTTAGTAAAAATAGATAACAACAACGCAAAAACCAAAAAATATGGGCATGCAAAATTATTAACTCTCAGAGGATTTTCTAAAGAACACAAAATCTCATCCTTGTATGTGAACGAATGATGTTGTTGATGAAGAAATTAGAGATTTGTAAGGGCTTTTTTTATCGTACCTTCGATAGTTCCAGTAGAGAAAACTTGCTTGAATACTCAATTAACGTTTGTCATTTAATTTGTACTAACAAATACTTATAACAATAATTTTGCAGAAACATAAACAACAAAGTTCAAAGCATGTACTCAAAAATAACAATTAATAATATAAGCATAAATTAATGACTGTAAAAAACATACCAGGATCTGTAACAATAGAATGAATCAGAATGGAAAAACAAAACAATGGTGTCAATGAGTCATTTAACAGGAGCAAAGTACACAAATAATTAATTGTCCAGAAGAAGAAGAAGAAGTTCAAAATTTACATTGTTTTAAAATGAGAGGAAATTCCTCTAAACAACAAAGGGTCATGTAAATAAATATTTATTGTTTCTTATTAGAGAGGTCACAACTCTTTGGAAAAGTTACAACCCTTCGGGGATGATCACAACCCTTCGGGAAGGTCACAACTTTTCATAAAAGTCACATTTTTTCATAAAAGTCACAAATTTTCAAGAAAGAGGAAGGCTAGTTTTGAAAATAAAATAAATTAAAAGGAAATCCTGGTTTGTGGTGGCACCACATAGGCGGGTCTAGGGTTTTCTTTTATATATATATATATATATTTGGTTGACTAGAACAGAGAATGTGCGTTACAAATTGATAGCGTCGACGACTAAAACATTTATGTAATGGATAATTTCAAATACTCCCTCCATCCCTTTTTATGCGATATTTTTGAATTTTGAGATTTAAATAAGTCTATTTTTTATCGTAAAATTTTCATAGAGTTTTTAAGCATTTTGAATTATCAATTATTGTGACTTATAGTACTTAGTTTACAAATATATAAATTTCATTTTAAAAAAAATGAAGATTCTATACACAAATTTCCGATCTAACTTAAACTATTTGACTTTTAAAAAATGTCAAGTGTCACATAAATTGGTACTAAGGAAGTACCTCATATTAGAGTCTTAGTTGTAATAAGTATATGTCTTTCTCATAATTCCAAAAATCTAAAATAGACAATTTTATCTCTTATAAGTCAAGAAACTTATAAGGAGGACAAACTATATGAAGTACAGAGGTGGATTCAAAATTTGAATTTTATGGATTTAACTTCATAAAATTTTAGCTTTGAACATGTTATAGTTAAAAATTATGTGTTCATATTTATTATTTATTATCATTTTTAATAAATTTGATATAAATTTACGATCAACACCTAGAAAATTATGAGTTTTTATTGAATTCACACAAATAATAATACATTCACCCTTCGCAAAGAGTATATAGGTAAAATAGAACAAATATGTAAAAGACATCACCCAATACATATAAGAATATGGATAGTAGATGAGTCATCATGAGTTTACTTTTACAACATTCTGTTATCTGCAGTTTTGATGATTTGACAAACAGAGAGAGGGACCTATAAGGGGACCTGATCCTTCGCATCACTATTCATACAAATTGACAGCTGGAAAAAGTACACAATTTTGGTGGGTTGGTGCACGGTCTCCAAGTGTGGAAGAAACCTCGGCCAATGGCATGGCCTTGAAGGTTGTGTCTATTCTCAATAAGGACATCCTTCAACAGACACAACCTCAGTTTTTGCATTAGAGATTCTCAAGAACACAAAAGCAAAAACCACTCCTCTCAAAGAAGTATTCACCTAAAAGAGCAACAGGGACCATATAGAGTTACTTGCGTCTTAGTTGTCTTAGGTTTTTACTTTCGTGCTTATGTTGTAAATCTAATCCTGAGCTATAAAGGAATTAGATCAATTGTTTGTTTAGTTCAAAGTCTAAATCAGTTGAGGTTAACTGATTTAGTGGGCAACGTTGTTTGCTGCCTAGTCAAATCCTAAGTCATCTAGTGTTAGGTGGGTTAGTGGGCAACCGTGTGTTGCTTAGTGAATTCTAAGTTACTTAGTGTCGGGTAGCTTAGCAGGCAATAATGATATTGCTTAGTTGCTCTATTTGTAGTGGGGTTACTATATTTAGGAGGAGGGGATTTAGAGGTAAATTCCTAGGTTGCAAGCAGTTGTAATCTGAATCGTTGCTCCATTTGAAATAAATGGAGTTTGGTTTGATAAGCCTTTGAGGACAAGTCGTGGTTTTCATCGCCCTTGAGCAAGGAGGTTTCCACGTAAGTGCTTGCATTGTTTTACTTGTATTGCTTTACTTACTGCTTGTGCTTGCATTATTGTTCTTACCGTGTCAAGGGACATGGTCCATTGACTCTTAGTGGATGCATATATCTCAACATTTGGTATCATAACCGGCTCTCTCTATTTGGTTAACACCAAGAGAGGTTCCTGTGTAGAATGGCTGCTCCACTTAACTTGGAAGAAGGACAATTGTCTACAAGACCACCTCGTTTCAATTGCCAATTTTATATTTGGTGGAAGACGAGGATGCACGACTTTTTTATGACTAAAGATAGTGAGTTGTGGGACATTGTGCTAGATGGTCCCTTTATACCTACAACAGAGGTGAAGGAAGGTAAAATCACAAAAGTCATTCCAAAGACCCGTCAACAGTATAATGAAGCTAACTGTAAGAAGATCAAGAAAAGTTGCAAAGCTAAGAAATTGCTCGTGTGTGGGATTGGTGCCGAAGAATATAACTATATCTCCGCCTGTGAATTAGTAAAGGAGATTTGGGACTGCCTTAGGAAGGCTCATGAAGGTACTGAGCAGGTGAAAGAATCAAAGGTAGACTTGCTAACTACCCAATATGGAAACTTCACTATGAAAGAGGGAGAGACTATCCATGAAATGAGTACTAGATTCGCATTTATCACGAATGAGCTACGGTCGTTGGGAGAACCTGTTCACCCTAGAAAATAGGTCAAATCATCTGAATTAACAGTATTGCTATTCCACACAACAACGTTGATCTCTCGCAACCCTTCAATTAGTGTAAACACAAATTTCTCTTGAAACGTAGGGTTTTTTCCACCATCTACATAAAAAATAGCAAAACAAAAGCATGAATCACATCAAAATTCACCAAAAATGAAAGTAAACAGATATAAATCCATTCAGTATGCTTCAATTTGTACCTGTACATGTACGAGTACGGAATTTAGAACTGTCGTATTCAAGGCAAACATACGAATCTTTCCTTGAAATCCATTCAATATCCTTCAATTTATTACAAGCAACAACTACAAAAATGAGAATTCAAAGCAAATAATGAAAAGTAATTCATAAAATCTCAGTATTTTTGCTATAGTTGAATGAAGTTCTTACCTGTTACTTCAAGGAGTTGGTCTTGGATGCCATATGGTATCGACATGGAAGTAGAAGAAGACAAGGATCAGGAGGAATTTGGGTTTCAAATTAGCAGAGAGAAAAAATAAGAAGGGTTTTTATTTTATAAGGAGAACAAATTAACCAATAGGAGGTTCGTGTTCATTTCTTTGACTTATATAAAAAGAAAAACTAAGTTAATTTTTAAAAAAAATATGTTCATATTTATTATTTATTATTAGTTCTTGAAACGCACGTGCGTCCCATATTAAGTAATATAAATCATAATTAAATTGAAGGTTAATGAGCAACAAATAATATAAACACAAAATTACAATCAAGATTGAGAAGAAAACTAAAGTCCAAGTGTAAGCCTCTCTTAATAGTAAGATAGTTTACCGATGCATAGTTACTGATAATTTGAAAGACTTTTGATATTCTAGAAGCCCATCAACAAATATAATAAGCTAACAGATAATAAATGTAATTTTTAGATGAATAAAATTGACAGAATTTTCATTTGTCAAAAAATGATTATCAAATATGTCACTATAGTTATAAGCTTCTTGTAGTTTTGTTTTCTTCTGAAGCATAGAAATTCAAGTCTGTCCATATTATATTCTCCCCTTGCCTGCATAGGTAGTTGTTGAGGTGTAGAGAACCATTTTGTGCATATGCATTCCACTTCATAGTTTGCTAATCTATCAGCGACATGATTACCTTATCTATAAGTATGTTGAATGGTAGTAACTTCAAAATTTTGTATCACCCTCTTAATGTGTTGGATATCATCCTAATATGAAATGATCCAACCTAATCATGAAAATAATCAAAATAACAAACAGAAAAACACATTCATCTGATCTATTAATGAACACAAAATTAGAATGTATAGAAGACACAAATGAAAGTTGTGAACAAAATATATCCAAAAGTATATATACCTCTGTGGAAAGTGTATTTGAAGAACACAAATGACAAATAGGATAATGGACAAAGACTCCTAACTATGAGGAGTAAAATGTACAAATCATCTTATTTAATTGTCCTCAAGTTTCG
This sequence comes from Solanum chiquidenum, assembly GCA_029582725.1. NCBI lineage: Eukaryota > Viridiplantae > Streptophyta > Magnoliopsida > Solanales > Solanaceae > Solanum > Solanum chiquidenum. The sequence goes on from JAJOOS010003960.1 coordinate 8,952, forward strand.
TATGTGTCTTAAAATGGTGAAAGAATAACCCTATTTATAGGTTGAGCGGTCACTCCAAAAGTCACCATATTTAGTGTCATAATAAAAAGATATTCCCTCCGTTCATTTTTATATGTCATTCCTTTCTATAAATAGTTGGTCCATAATACTTGTCATTTCATAAAATCAATGCATAAATTATCATATTGTTCAGTTTCTACCCTTGTGAGTTATTAGCCTTGAAAACATACATTTGACCAACTTAGAAAAGCTAAGCAAATGATTTATGTTCATTGGTTAAATTAATTAATCAAAATAAATTAATTCATATTCATTGATTGAAAACTTGAGTTCCAAAAAAATTAAATAAGGGTAGAATAGTAAACTTACTTAGTTTTTAATGCACGTGAAATCTAAAATGATGACATATAAATAGAAACAGAGGGAGTACTTTCTTATCAGAAAAGTTTATAGAACCTAGGGAATATGAATAGGTAGTTCATGTATTAACTCAATGGACAGTCCATCCATTCAATAAATTTATAACAATAACTAAAGAATTAAATAGGGAGAAAAACTAAAGTAGAGGAAATTGAATGGAGAAATGAAATGAGGAAAAGAAGCTGCACGTTATCAGAAGTCCAAAAGTCCATGTTACATGGATATGTTCCATGTATGAAATTAATTAAATGAATTTAATCAGTAATAACTAACGAAAATTATAATGTCATAACTACGGAATTAAAATGCAATTGCTAGATGATGAGTCTGAGATTTCGACTCATTTAGGGTTTTGTTTTGATAGGATAAGTGTCCTCAAATGCCTAATTTATGCTCTAAACTGATGTTAAAGTATTGATTTTCAGAATTGAAGGATAAGGAGCAAGGCAAAGACACTACCGGGCAAAAAGGAACAAACAAGCTGAAGAAATGAAGAAAAGTGATCTTGGTAATCACCATGACCACTCGGCGAACCGCCGAGTGGCTCTTTAGCTCGCCCAAATTTCCAACAGGCCAGCCCTGGGGAAGAACCAATTTGGCGACAAAAATAGGCAGTCGGCGAATCGTCGAATGACTCTGCGACAACAACTTTGACCGCCTAAAGTCACAAGACCTAGAAGACTGATGGCCAATGTAAATTGGCTATGGATGGGAGCGAAAGGCGGATCGACGACCAGATTGGCGAGGTGTGACTTACTCTGCCAAATGGTCTTTCAAACCAAAAAGTTGGGCACTATAAATTGAAATTTAAAATGAAGAGAAAGGAGTTATGATCCCCAAGTTTGAGAGTCAGAGTTTCTTTGATTTTGCATTGTAGACTTTGAGGATTTGTAGGTGGGTTTTTGAACTTAATATATTTGGAGCACTATAAAGACATGGAGACTTTTATCCAGCTGATGGCTAATCTAGTTGGTAATTGTTTTTATCTTTTTATGATGTTTACCTAAAACCTCAATTTTTGAGGTGTGATCATGTGATTATGGACTAAATTAGCTTATTGGTATTTTCATTTACCGATTTAAATGCTCAATTGAAGTGGGTTTAATTGATAGTTGTGTTTTAATCTATGAATTGTAGTTGCAAATGCAATTCTAACTTAAAATTCTGGGCTTTCTTGAGAAAGAGGTTTTAGAATCAAAGCTTTCGATTGATGATTGTAGCTATTGGGTTGATATGGGTTTAGCTCGAAAGAGTAAATCCTAAAGTCGATTCTACCTATCTAGATCGAGAGAGTAGATTAATCAAGGTTTTGGGCTGTTATTATTGATATGCTTGTTGAGGTTCGAGAGAACTCACTTGAGTCGTAGTAGTTGTTCGAGAGAAAACTATTACATCTATAGTCTAGCCTACCTACTGAGATTTAAGAATTTGTTAGTAAGTTCAATTACCCATATAGTGAAATTAGCCTATAATTGATCACATTTTTTTTTTTGAAATTTGTAACTAACTAATAATTGATCACATCCCGAGAATTCTTCTTTATCTTATTAACCCCCTTGTTTTCGTACCTGTTTAGTCGTTAATTGATGAATCAAACCCCCCATCTGACATTTGTTGTCACCCCTTTTACTTATTTATTTGAACTCGATAATATCTATTCCTATAACCACTTAGAACACATTCGTACTTCATAACTGAATTCGAACAAACTCCCTGTGGGTTCGACCCCAACTCTTCGTTGGATTTTAAACTAAATAACGACCGTCTACACCTAGAATTGGAAAAGGTGTAATCTGAGCGTTAATCAATAGACTTCTAATTCAGTAAATAAAATATGATTATTTTATTAAATTTATTGGTTAATTAAATATTAATTATATTTTAATTTAGTGTGGGGTAAAAGCGTAATTCAACTTTTAAGTTATGAGCTTCCCACTTTTAATATAACAAGTTTTTGTCACATGCGTTACACATGATTATCAATTCAGAAAATTTAAGTGAAGATTGGAATAATAAGCTTTGCACAAAATAATATTGCAGATTCTTCTGTGAATGTTCAATGTGGATCAACATATATATCTCTTATTCACACAAACCTATGAAGATGGTCAATGTAAAATTTTATTAGTTAAATGCAATAATGTATATATTTATTTCAATTTGATGAGGTTCAATCATGTAATTAGTCGTATCTCACTAATATTACCTTATAGGCAATATTTATTGTGTAGTTTTTTTGTCATCTAACCAGATGTGTTTTGCACGTGTATTCTATTTAATATGTTTAGATGTCATATGAACATGTCGAGAAAAAATATATTTTATTTTTTAGAACTATTTTTGTATATTAATTTTTATTTTATAAGTTATAACATAATAGATGACACTCTTTTTGTTGGCTCTCATATTTGACTTCTCGGTTGATTGTGTACATAAATCAAAGATGGTTACCTGCCTGTCCATAGTTAACTGAGAAAGATTTCTTTTTTTTTACCGAAAAAACTAAAAATTAAAATTAAAGAGTATAGTCTATCAGTGAAATCGTATACATAATCACATGTTTATCTTACACCCAACAAAGATATAATTCATATACTTGTAAACACTTTTTAATTTATTCAACCAAGCATGATTCATCCAAGGAAAAATAACAAACACCATTTTATCACATATATAGGGGAAATATAATAATATGAAAAATTATTGGTAAAAAATTAATATAAGGAAAGATGAAAGATAGAAATAATTAATGTAATAACTATGAAAATTCACAATATTATAACTAAAGAGTGTAATAGAGTGTGAATACCATTTGCAATAATTTGTAATAACTAAGAGAATTTATAATGTTATAACTAAAGAATTAATGTCCAATAGATGAATTTCTAATAAATTTTATACTTACATAAATAAATAGGACTTTTAATTAATGTTACTATTTTTTATAGGTATTAGATTTTTATTTAGTGGAGAAACAAAATGAAAATGTTTATTCGATATTACTAAATATAAAATTTATTTTGTTAATGATAAATTTTAAAAGATTCATATCTATTCACATATTTTCACATTGGTTGTGATTTTTTTTTAAACAAAGAACCTGACAATCTAAATAACATAAGTAGCATCGATAAATAAAGTCATTTTTTGGCATGAACATCAAAAAACAAATCGTGACAATTCTCTAACTCTTGAGAAGTTTAATAATTTTGCGAAAAGATATTAAGAAACATATATCTACATCACAAGAGAAATTGTTAACAAAAACAAATAAATTTATGCTACAACAAAAATTAAACTAATACAAACTTCAACTGGAGTTATTACAAAATATATATTTATACCAGCTTTTTCTAAGTTGAACAAAATATATATTTAATAGTCTTTTAAGGACAAATCTAGCAGACAATTAACAAAGCCGATCCTAGTAACATTGGAGAAATTTGTCATATATTCTCACTCAAGAAGCGATCCCTCTAAGATGATTAGAAGATCATTCGATCATCATCAAGAGGCATACATGATGGAAAAATAGGAGGATTCTATACTTAGAATAATAATGTCTTATAATTATTGGTTTGAAACCATTGATCCTCTAAATTACTAATACACCCAAATTACACTTCAGATTGTAGTTTTGGGAATTTTACATCCTGTTAGAATTGCTGATATGCCAGGTTTTTGTATGTTGAACAAAATATATATTTACTATTGGGAATCTTGCCTCTTGGCCACTGAATTTGTCACTCCCCGAGCAACCCCTGAGACGCGGACACGGGACATAGGACCACAAGTGATACCAAGCTAACCTTGCTAGCATGATCATGAGCATACTAAAAATAAGTTGAATAATAAACTGATGCGGAAGCTATAATCATAAATAAAATGAAAAAAATGGGGAATACCCATATACTATAACTGAGATATATGTAAACTGATGAGTTTAGTACAAAGAAGATATTAACTCAATTCTAAGCTGAATCTAACTATGTCTGAAATAAGCCTCTAAACTGACTAGAAATGTTGGGACATTCCCCAACTACATCTTGCAAAACTAAAACTAAAGGACTAAAAGTACTAAAAAGATAAACATGCCACTGGTCCTCGAAGAATGAGAACTCACCACTGATGCTACTGAACTGATGATCGAGAAGTGATCTAAGCGTGATCTGAATACTGAGAACCTGAACCTACATCACGAGAAGATGTAGCGCAGAGTATGCGTCAGTACTTGAAAGGTACTGAGCATGCATGATAGAATAAAGATGATATAACATATAATTGAACAAACCAAATAAGCAATGATATAATCTGAACATGATATAAATACTGAATGTTGAGCTAATTGAATGCAGTGACCAATTTATAACATATTGCAACTGAATATTGGATATACTGATAAATGGTCAATGCAATAGAATTTGACTGAACTGTGGGAGCTTCTGGTCATGCCCCGAGCCTACACCCTGGACGTGGCCGGCACTCGAAGACCATTGCTGGTCCCAAGAGAACCCTTGGCCTGGCTTTCTAAACTCAACAGAAGAATTACTCAGCATAATAAGTTTAAACAATAACTTAAAGAAATAACATCTTTAGCTAAAATGGCAACTTAGTCTTTAAACAACATCTGAATGAATAATGTAAAGACTACTGAACTACTAACTGTCTAACTGTCTAACTGTCTATGAAGCCTCTAAAACAACTGAGATGGATGTTGGGACAAACCCCACAACATCCTAATGAACTAAACTAGAAAGCGAATAAAAGAGTCATGCAGAATGCAAGGAGGCTCACCACTGACTCTGAGTTGCTCAACTTGATCAACGAGGCGCTGGGTGCTGATCCTGGTTTCCTAAATCTGCATGATAAGACGATGCAGTCCAACTGGCATCAATACATTGAATGTACGAGTATGCGAGTTGGAATGCTAAACAACATAGGCCAGAGAAGGGATCTGAACGAAACTGAAGAACTTACCTAGCTCAACTCAACTCAACCTGACTGACTCATTTCAATATACAACAATTTAAAACAAGTGCAATATAAAGAAAAGTTGTTCAAAAACATGCGATAATTTTGTGTGTATGCAAAGATACAATAAATCTGAGATGTATATAGAAATACAAATGAACTGATGTATATAAAAATACAATAACTTATATGGGAGTTTCTTTAACCGACAACCATCACATAAGAGTTATAGTGATGATACAACGATCGACCTCACGCTGCTAGAGCATTCTATACCCGGCCAAAAGTATAGAACATGAACTGCCTAATGAATCCACTAGTCTAATTTGAAAAGGATTCATCCAAAAATTATGAACCTCTTCTACCCATAATGGCTACATGGTTCTATGGGGGCTGTGGGTTCTTTGAACGCTCCCCCAATTCGGTGCTCAATACTAATCCCAAAAAAAAGTATTGGCTCTTATGTTTTTAAAACATATTTCCTCTGTGATTTTAGATTAGTTCTCAAAACTTAGCTAAAAGGCTATCTTGGAAATCAAAGTTTCCCTTCTTGCTTCATTTAGAAAGAGATTACTCTTTTCTGAAAAACTTGCCCTAAGGGTCTTTGGAAATCTCAGTTTCCAACCTTGTTTAAATGTGAAAACATTTATTTTAAACTTCTTTGGGAATACTTAGTTCCCTAATAACTTTTGAGAAATGAACTCAACTCTTTACTCTTTACTTTACTTGAAACTTGAGCCTTAAAACAAAGTTAAAATGTTTAATAAAGACTCTTGAAAACTTTAAGAAACTTTGCTTTGACTTGCTTCTTAACTTCTAGACTTGACTCTTAACTTCTTTGACTTTGACTCTTAACTGATCTTGACTAGGCTCTTAACTGATCTTGACTAGGCTCTTAACTGATCCTTGAATTGAATTATGGGTTCAAGGATTAAGATTTGTGATTGGAAAGATCTCATGTTGTTTAAGAATGATTTTAGATAGCTAAACATGAGAAAAGACCGAAAACCAAAATACGAAGGTGGGTCCGCAAAGCGGAGGCATAATTAAATTTTGGTTTCAAAAATGTCTTTTGAGGCAGAACACCTCGTGTCAGCTCCGCGATACGATGCAAAAATTTTCAAAATCTGGGACCAAGAGCGCGACGCGCAACCACCTTCAAATTTTGTTCGACGAAATTTCTTCTTCGTTTTTCATCTCTAAACCCTCCAATATTCTCTAGTTTTCCCCCCCAAATACTTAGGATCAATTGTACCCTCCATAAAAACCAATCTAACTCGAAAAACAGCCCGGAACTTGAATCAAATCAACCCCCAAGCATCAACAACTCAACCAACATGAATTTTGACAATTGTTCTTCAAAAACTTCACTTCTTAACATGTAAACAACTCTAAATCGCTGAATTGAAACAAGTTGGTGTGTGGGTGAACTAACCAAACACGAAAAGATCTCACATACATTAATAGGGATCACCCCCGACGAATTCCACTCACAAGCTTTACGTTCTTGGCGAAATCTTGGCTTTTCTCCCTTTCTTTCTTCTTTTCTCTCTTCTCCAAGCCCTAAGCGTATTTCTCAATTCTCCAAACTGACTAAGTCATGTTTTTACCCCAATAAATCCCTAAAAACGAATTAGGAAATTAATTAGAGAAAAGACTACTTTGCCCTTCCCTAAATCCGGATTGGGCCCTTTTTCAATCCAACAGCCTAACTTCTGAAATGCATATCTCACTCATACGATGTCGAAATCGTGCAAACTCGGCGGCGTTGGAAAGATATTCCCAAGGGATTTCCAACCATACTAAGAAATACTCCTAACTCATCCTTATCTAGGAGTTATGGTCGTTTGAAAATGACCAAAACTGACTTTCTTAACTTAGACATAATTTTCCAGATTTCTTTTATCTTTCCAAAAATCAATATTTTCAGATTTTTAACTCTTTCTAGTTGTTTCTAGGTGCGAGATGTTACAATATCTCCCCCTTGGGAACATTCGTCCTCGAATGAGCTTTATTTCACTAAGCTAAGGGTAGCAACATCAAGTTCAACACCCAACAAGCAAAATCAAGTAACAACATGCTTACTCTTAATTCAGATAGTACTAAGAAGAGAATTAGTACGTTGATCTGCATTTTTTCCGGATTCAAAGAGATATGGATATCTCTTTTTCATATTCTCTTCAGCTTCCCAAGTAGCTTCTTCAACAAATTGGTTCCTCCAAAGGACTTTGACTGATGCGACCTCCTTTGTTCTCAACTTGCGAACTTGGCGATCTAAAATCTGAACCGGAATCTCTACATAAGATAAGCTATCCTTGATCTCAATATTTTCAGTTGATATGATCAATGAAGGATCTCCCATGCATTTTTTTAACATAGAGATGTGAAATTCTGGATGCACTGTTGCTAACTCTTGCGGTAGCTCTAACTTATAAGCTACATTGCCAATTCTCTTGACTATGCGATAAGGTCCAATATACCGGGGACTAAGCTTCCCTTTCTTACCAAACCTCATAACAACCTTCATGGGTGAAACCTTCAAATATACCCAATCATCGACTTCGAACTCTAACGCCCTTCTCCTAACATCAGTGTAGGATTTTGGATGACTCTGTGCCGTTTTCAGCCTCTCTTGAATTACCTTCACCTTTTCCATAGCTTGATAAACTAAATCTGGTCCTATCAACCTTGCTTCACCAACTTCAAACCATCCAATAGGAGATCTGCATCTTCTCCCATAAAGAGCTTCATAAGGAGCCATTTGGATGCTAGAGTGGTAACTGTTGTTGTAAGCAAACTCTATGAGAGGTAGGTGATCATCCCAATTCCCTTTGAAATCAATCACACAATCCCTCATCATATCTTCTAAAGTCTGAATAGTGCGTTTTGCTTGCCCATCAGTCTGAGGATGAAAGGCAGTACTTAAGTTCACCTTTGAACCCAAGCCTTTCTGAAAAGACTTCCAGAACTGTGCAATAAATTATGCACCTCTATCTGAAATAATGAAGATTGGGACTCCATGAAGTCTTACCACCTCCTGAATATATAACCTGGCATAAGATTCTGCTAAATGGGTAGTCTTTACCGGTAGAAAGTGGGCTGATTTCGTCATTCTATCGACAATCACCCAAATAGAATCATGCTGCCTGCGAGACCTTGGTAAACCCATATTAATCATCTCCCACTTCCATTTGGGAAGTTCTATATTCTGCGCCAAACCACCGGGTCTTTGGTGCTCAACTTTCACTTGTTGGGAATTTGGACACTTAGCGACAAATTCAGCAATGTCCTTCTTCATGCCATTCCACCAATAAACCTCTCTCAAGTCACAATACATTTTTGTGGAACCCAGATGAATGGAATATCTGGAGCTATGAGCTTCGTCCATGATCCTCTCTTGTAGTCCATCCACCATAGGTACACACAATCTACCTTGATATCTCAATACACCATCTCCCTCTTGTTCAAATACTAATACTTTTTACTTATGAACATTTTCCTTCAATTCAAGCAAAATAGGATCTTGGTCTTGCTTTTCTTTAACTTCTGCCACTAGTGATGATTCAGCCCCGTTCGTCGCCACTATTTCTCCTTCTGTGGAATCCAAAGTCGAACTCCTAAGAGTGCAAGTCTATGCACATCCTTCGCTAACTCGCTCTTTTCTTCATCAACATGGGAAGTACTACCCATAGACAACCTACTCAAGGCATCAACAACAACATTAACCTTACCTGGGTGGTAAAGAATAGTCATGTCATAATCCTTGAGTAATTCTAACCACCTCCTCTGTCTGAGATTAAGCTCTTTCTGAGTGAACACATATTGAAGACTCTTGTGATCAATGAATACATCAACTTGCACACCATACAAGTAATGACGCCATATCTTCAAAGTGAATATTACATCAGCCAACTCTAAGTCATGGGTTGGATAATTCTTCTTATGAACCTTCAACTGTTTGGAGGCATAAACTATAACCTTGCCATTCTGCATTAACACATAACCCAAACCAACTTTGGATGCATCACAATACACCACAAAACCCTAAGTACCTTCTGGTAAGGTCAAAACTGGGGCAGTAGTCAACCACTTTTTCAACTCCTGAAAGCTTTTCTCACAAGCTTTAGACCATTGAAATTTCACTGTCTTCTGAGTCAACTTGGTCAAAGGAGACGAAATAGATGAGAACCCCTCTACAAACCTTCTATAGTAGCCAGCTAAATCCAAGAAACTACTAATATCGGTTGGATATGTGAGTCTAGGCCAATTCTACACTGCCTCAATTTTTTGAGTATCCACTCTAATTCCATCACCGGAAACTATGTGGCCCAAGAATGCCACAGACTCAAGCCAAAATTCACACTTGGAGAACTTGGCATACAACTCCTTATCTTTCAAAGTCTGAAGAATTGTTCTGAGATGACTAGCATGATCTTCTTCATTCCTTGAATAGATTAGTATGTCATCAATTAAGATGATAACAAACATATCTAAATAAGGTTTGAAAACTCTGTTCATAATATCCATGAACGCTGCTGGTGCATTGGTCAAACCAAAGGACATGACCAAGAACTCATAATGACCATATCTAGTCCTGAATGCTGTCTTTGGAATGTCACATTCCCTAACTTTCAACTGATGGTAACCTGATATGAGGTCTACCTTAGAAAGACAAGAAGAACCCTGAAGCTGATAGAAAAAATCATCAATCCTTGGAAGATGATACTTATTCTTGATGGTAACCTTGTTCAATTGATGGTAATCTATACACATCCTAAGGGAACTATCTCTCTTTCTCACAAACAAGATCGGAGCGCCCCAAGGTGAGACACTTGGTCGAATAAATCCCTTATCTAAAAGATCTTTCAACTGCTCTTTCAACTTTTTTGACTCAGCTGGTGCCATTCTGTATGTCGGAATAGAGTTAGGACGAGTATCTAGAATAAGATCTATATCAAAGTCTATCTCTGTCTCAGGAGGGACTCCGGGAAGATCATCTGGAAAGACTTCTGGAAGCTCTTTTACTACTGGAACTGACTGAATAGGAGGTATCTCAGTACTTGAGTCATTAACTTGGACTAAGTGATACACACCCCTTAGAAACTAACTTCCTTGCAAGGTACGAAATAAAATGACCCTTAGGCACTACTGAACTGCTTTTCCACTCTAAGACTGGCTCATTTGGAAACTGAAACTTGACTACTCGAGTTCTACAATCAATTGAGGCATAACATGCATGAAGCTAGTCCATACCGAGAATGACATCAAAGTCTACCATGTCTAACTCAATTAAATCAGCCATGTTACTCTTGTGATTGACGAAGATGGGACAATCACGATAGACCCTCTCTGCTAGAATAGACTCACCAACAGGTGTGGAAACACTGAATGGTTCACTAAGTTTCTCAGGAATAACTTCAAAATTCATAGCAACATAAGGAGTTACAAAAGACAAACTCGCTCCTGGGTCTAGCAAAGCATAAACAGTAAGGTCAAAGACTCGAATCATACCAGTAACAACATCTGGAGAGTTCTCTTGCTCTTGACGACTGGTGATAGCATACAAGCGGTTTGTTCCTCCGCCAGCACCAGAAGTAGCTTTTCTAGGTGCAGCCATGTCTGGTGGAGCAACTGAAGAAGACTGGGCTCTATTGCCCCCATTACCCTGTCTGTTCTTTGGACACTCTCGCATGAAATATCCACTCTGACCACACTTGAAACAACCCATGGAGCCCTCATGACAAATACCTGAGTGGCTCCTACCACACTTGGCGCAGACAGGAGGCTTACTACCCCCTTGCGCCACACTAGCCTGTGAATAGGTAGGTTTAACTCTGGAATTTTGACCATAGTACTCACTCCTGTTCTTAGGTGCAGGTGCACTAGCAGATGATGGAGCAGGTCCCTTCTGTTTCTGTTGGAAAGACAACCGGTTTACATTACTCTTCTGTTGCCCGAACTCATTCCCTGTCTTAGCTCTCTTGTTCTTGAACTCCTCTTCCTCTACCTGTTGCATATAGACCATCAACCTCGAGATGTCCATGTCCCCAATAAGCATTGCTGCCCGGCCCTCCTTGCTTGAAAGGCGACCCAAACCAGCAACAAACAAACTCATCCTACTCCTCATGTCTGCAACCATTTCAGGAGCTTAGCGAGATAGTTGGGTGAACTTCAACCCACACTCATGCACACTCAAAGAATCCTGCTTTAGTGTGAGAAACTCACGTACCTTAGCCTCTTTCAATTCTCGGGGAAATAATCGCCCCAAGAAGGCCTCCTCAAAACATGCCCAACTCGCAGGTGGTGCATTCTCAGCTCTACCCCCTTTCCACTGATCAAACTAGGTCCTAGCAACATTCTTCATTTGATATGCAACTAGCTCCACTCTCGCAGTATCAACAACATGCATCATATCGAACACCTTTTTCAGTTCCTCAATGAATTTTTTTGGGTCTTCTACAGTGTTCGAACCAGTGAAACTTGGGGGATTCATCCTCAAGAACTCACAAATCCTTGAAGTGCCAGCCTCTTCTTACCGAGCTCCTCTCTACTGCCAACTTGATTGGTCACAACTTGGCTAAGCATCCTTATTGCATCTCTAAACTCAGCATTAAAGACCTCTCCTTGCGGTTGCACTTCAGGTGCATTAGGTAACTCTTGCTCTTTAACATTCCTCCTAACTGGATGACCTCTGACTGCTCTTCGTGGAGGCATGGTTATCTGAAACATGCGCAAGCACGAATTAGAAGGAAACTTTTATAGAGAATAACTCTATCGCACGAAATGAATGTGAAAGAAGTGAGATATTTCCTAAATGTTGTAGTCTCCTAATTATAGATGTGGCGTGCTTCACATTGATAAATAGGACCCTACAGACACGACTTCATAGACTCCATAGGACTCTTGAACTCTGTGCTCTGATACCAAGTTTGTCACACCCCGAACCTATACCCTGGACGTGGCCGGCACTCGAAGACCATTGTTGTTCCCAAGCGAACCCTTAGCCTGGCTTTCTGAACTCAGCGGAAGAATTACTCAGAATAATAAGTTTAAACAATAACTTAAAGAAATAACATCTTAGCCAAAATGACAACTTAGCCTTTAAATAACATCTGAATGAATAATGTAAAGACTACTAAACTACTAACTGTCTAACTGTCTATGAAGCCTCTAAAACAATTGAGATGGATGTTGGGACAAACTCCACCACATCCTAATGAAGTAAACTAGAAAGAGAATAAAAGATTCCTCTAGAATGCAAGGAGGCTCACCACTGACTCTGAGTTGCTCAACTGGATCAACGAGGCGCTGACTGTTGATCCTGGTTACCTGAATCTGCATCATAAGACGATGCTGGCCAACTGGCATCAGTACATCGAATGTACGAGTATGCAAGTTGGAATGCTAAACAACATAGGCTAGAGAAGGGATCTGAACGAAACTGAAGAACTTACCTAGCTCAACTCAACTCAACCTGACTGACTCATTTCAATATAGAGCAATTTAAAACAAGTGCAATATAAAGAAAAGTTGTTCAAAAACATGCTATAATTCTGTGTGTATGCAAAGATACAATAAATCTGAGATGTATATAGAAATACAAATGAACTGATGTATATAAAAATACAATAACTGATGTGGGAGTTTCTCTAACCGACAACCATCATATAAGAGATATAGTGATGATACAACGATCAACCTCACGCTGCCAGAGCATTCTATACCCTGCCAAAAGTATAGAACATGAACTGCCTAATGGATCCACTAGTCTAATTTGAAAAGGATTCATTTAAAAAGTATGAACCTCTTCTACCCATGATGGCTACATGGTTCTATGGGGGCTGTGGGTTCTTTGAACGCTCCCCCAATTCGGTGCTCAATACTACTC